>JBBHAA010003865.1:2500-38074 GCA_037953035.1 Aquarana catesbeiana
TGCAGTGTGAACTGTGAACTCGCACAGGAATCGGATCGCATAGGTGAAAACACTCACGCGATCCGATTCCAGTGCTGGGGAAAACAAGTCCCTGCACTCTTTTCTGTGCTAATCCAATGCGAGTTCAGCCATAAAACTGTATGGCTGAACTCGCATTGCTCAGAGATCGCATGTGATCGGCACCTGCAGTGCGGGTGCGAATCACATGCGATCTCTGAGATCGCACTAGTGTGAACCCGGGCTTATATAGAGGAGGACTTCTTGTCTTTGATTTCCAGTGACCATTCACCTGAAGGTGGCTCATAATCCAGGTGGTCATGACTGATGTGAATGTACAATGTATGTGTAAAAGCGCTGCGTAAATTGACGGCGCTATACAAGTACCTTAAAAAATAATAATAATAATAAGACTCTGGTCCGGCCGCACCTGGAGTATGCTGTCCAGTTCTGGGCACCAGTCCTCAGGACGGATGTACTGGAAATGGAGCGAGTACAAAGAAGGGCAACAAAGCTAATAAAGGATCTGGAGGATATTAGTTATGAGGAAAGGTTGCGAGCACTGAACTTATTCTCTCTGGAGAAGAGACGCTTGAGAGGGGATATGATTTCAATTTACAAATACTGTACTGGTGACCCCACAATAGGGAGAAAACTTTTTCGCAGAAGAGAGTCTAATAAGACTCGTGGCCACTCATTACAATTAGAAAAAAAGAGGTTTAACCTTAAACTACGTAGAGGGTTCTTTACTGTAAGAGCGGCAAGGATGTGGAATTCCCTTCCACAGGTGGTGGTCTCAGCGGGGAGCATTGATAGCTTCAAGAAACTATTAGATAATCACCTGAATGACCGCAACATACAGGGATATATATTGTAATACTGACACATAATCACACACATAGGTTGGACTTGATGGACTTGTGTCTTTTTTCAACCTCACCTACTATGTAACTATGTAATAATAATGATGATTATTAAAGCAGAGGTCTGCCAATTTTTTTTTTTTTTTTAAAGTCAGCAGCTACAAATACTGCAGCTGCTGACTTTTAAAATAGGGCGCCCGTGATGTCGGCATCCGAAGCCGATCTCTCCCTCGGCTCTTGGGTGCTGCCGCCGCCATCTTCGGTAAGGGAATCAGGAAGTGAAGCCTTGCGGCTTTACTTCCTGGTTCCCTACTGCGTATGAGCAACTAGCGCTGCTCGATACCCCTGGTCCCTGCTGTCTTCTGGGACCTGTGTGTCTCCCAGAAGACAGCAGGGGGGACGGAGAAGGCCTTGGAAGTGGCGTAGATACCCGCGTGTGGCTCGGGTATCTATGCCCGGAAGTGGGAGCAAAATACCTGTATTAGACAGGTATCTGCTCCCACCTCCCCCCTGAAAGGTGCCAAATGTGACACCGAAAGGGGGGGGAGGATTCCAAAAAGTGTAAGATGTTAGAGCGAAACATGTTGAGAAAACAAGTAGTATCTGTAATATAAATTGTTGTTACATTTTTTAAATTCACCTTTTTGAAAAATATTGTACTATATGTGGCCTTGATCAGGCTCTTTTTAATCAGTTTGTAATAAAATGTATCTTTTATTCTAATTGTGGTTTCAATATATATTTTGAACTTTGACACCTTTAAAGTCCCAAGGCTTTATGCCTAAAGTCCCTTCCTTCCTACTCCAAAAAGCGCAAGTTTAATTTTTGGGTGGAGCTCCGCTTTGTGCTGCTCTGTGTCCTGTGATGTACAAAAAAAAAAAAAAAAAAAAAGAGATTCTATATAATGAAGATATTTCTTTCTAGAGGCTCTCTGCACCTTGTAATTTTCTAAATGTTATATTTGTATCACACACAAGCAATCCACTGTACAGGTAGCTCTGTGTCTGCAGTCCTTCCAGTCTTCGGACAGCCATGTGAAAACTGGGTTGCTCCCTCCGCCTTTCCCCCAAACTTACATTCAGGTACTCCACGGGTTTGGTAACGTTGAACTTGTCCATGGTGGTGATGATAATAGCCGGTGTTGTGAGGAAGAAGAGGAGGAGGAAGAGAATGACGTTGATAATCAGGCAGCGGAACCACCAGTGAAAGCCACGTGTAGACAGGTTCTCCCTAGGGGTGACAAGGACACATTTATCCATTTATTCGTTATCGAGATCCCAGATTTGGGCAGCTGCATTCCTGCAGTGCCCTGAATTAGAGTACTGTCTACCCCAGAGGCACACACTGCCTTCTATCATGGGTCAGCCCTAACTCAATACCCAGCATTAAATACTGCCACCTCTCTAAACTCTGCTCGGCATGTATCTGCCTCTGACCCAACTTAACCCCTTCATGCATTTTTCTGACATTTGTTCCTTACAAGTTAAAAATCAGTATTTTTGGCTAGAAAATTACTTGGAACCCCCAAAATATGATATATATATATTTTTTAGCAGAGACCCTAGAGAATAAAATGGCGATTGTTGCAATATTTTATGTCACACTGTATTTGCGCAGCAGTCTTTCAAATGCAATATATTTTTTTTTTTTTTTAAATACACTTCATGAATTAAAAAAAAAATATAAAAAACAGTAAAGTTAGCCCAATTTTTTTGTAATGTGAAAGATGATGTTACACCGAGTAAATAGATACCCAACATGTCCTGCTTCAAAATTGAGCAGACTCGTGGAATGGCGACAAATGACAGTATAAAAAATCTCCATAGGTGATGCTTTAAAAATTTCTACAGGTTACCAGTTTAGAGATACAGAGGAAGTCTTGCACTAGAATTATTGCTCTCGCTCCAACGATACCTCACATGTGTGGCTGGAACACGGTTTACATTTAGGGGCACGACTTACGTATGTGTTCGCTTCTGCGAGTACAGAGGGATGGGGTGTTACACTGTCCTTTTAAAAAAACTTTGTTCACTTTTATTGCTGTCACAAGGAATGTAAACATCCCTTGTGACATTAATAGGCGGTGACAGGTACTCTTTATGGAGGGGGTCTGGGGTCTATAAGAATCCCAAATCCCTCCTTTGCACTTAAAAACACTCATAGCGCCAAGTTTGGCAGTTTTGAATGCTGGCATTTTCTAAAATTTGGCACCTTTAAGGCTCCAATAAACAGGAAGTGATGTCATGACATCGCTTTTGGGTTACTAAATCCCGGACCCGATCAAAGCCGATTCCGGTGAGACCAGAGAGCTCAGGCAAGGCGCAGAAGGAAGCTGGGGGGGGGGCGTCCCCTGCCGCTGCTTGTAATAACAGATAAGCGGCTGCTTAGCCACATCAGTTTTTATTACAAGAAAGACACCGGTCGGCTCTTAAAAACGATACTGCCCCGGTTATAACCCCCTGGAAGCCGAAGACCTCATATTTGCTTTTTGACGGCGTGAAGAGGTTAAAGGGCATGATTACTTTTTACGAGCTTAGGCTATACTTCTCCTTTAACAGCTCCAAAAATGAGCAGGAATGACCATGCCCCCATATTTAAGCTCCAGGAATGACCACACCTCAAATCTTCCTTCCCCGAAGCCACAAGCTTTAGGAATGACAAATCCACCCCTCTCCCCAGCTCCATAGCCACCCTAAAAAAGCACACCTCAGAAATGACCACCCCCCCCCCCCTGCCCTGGAGGCGCACCTCAGGAAACACCACGCCCCGGTGTACCATGTCCTGGAGGTACACCTCAGGAATGACCATGCCCCGCTGGACCCAATCCTGGAAGCACACCTCAGGAATGACCCTGCCCTGGAAATGCACCTCAGGAAAGACCATGCCCCATTGTACCCTGTCCTGGGAGGTACACCTCAGGAAAGACCATGCCCCACTGTACCCTGTCCTGGGAGGTACACCTCAGGAAAGACCATGCCCCTCTGTACCCTGTCCTGGAGGTACACCTCAGGAATGACCCTGCCCTGGAAGCACACCTCAGGAAAGACCATGCCCCGCTGTACCATGTCCTAGAGGTACACCTCGGGAATGACCCTGTCCTGCTGTACCCTGTGCTGGACGTACACCTCAGGAATGACCCTGCCCTGGAAATACATCTCAGGAAAGACCATGCCCCTCTGTACCCTGTCCTGGGAGGTACACCTCAGGAAAGAAAATGCCCCTCTGTACCCTGTCCTGGAGGTACACCTCAGGAATGACCCTACCCTGGAAGCACACCTCAGGAAAGACCATACCCCGCTGTACCCTGTGGTGGACATACACCACAGGAATGACTCTGCCCTGCTGTACCTTGTGCTGGGACGTACACCTCAGGAATGACCCTGCCCTGCTGTACCCTGTGCTGGAGGTACACCTCAGGAATGACCATGCCCCGCTGGACCCTATCCTGGGAGGTACACCTCAGGAATAACCCTGCCCTTGAAGCACACCTCAGGAAAGACCATGCCCCGCTGTACCCTGTCCTGGAGGTACACCTCAGGAACGACCCTGCCATGCTTTACCCTGTTGCTGGAGGCACACCTCCGGAATGACCCTGCCCCGTCGTACCCTGTGCTGGAGGTACACCTCAGGAATGACTAGGCCCTGCTGTACCCTGTTCTGGAGGTACACCTCAGGAATGACTATGCCCTGCTGTACCCTGTTCTGGAGGTACACCTCAGGAATGACTATGCCCTGCTGTACCCTGCCCTGGAGGTACACCTCAGGAATGACTATGCCCTGCTGTACCCTGTCCTGGAGGTACACCTCAGGAATGACCATGCCCCTTGTCCCACACCTAAAAGGCAAGCCTCAAGAAGGACCATTTCCCCCTTTTCCTCTGCCCTGGAGGCACACACCTAGGAATAATCATGCCCTGCACTCCCCAACCCCAGAGGAACCTTCTCTCACCAGTACATATTCTGGGGATCTGGAGCGTAGCTGACAGTCCAGTTGGGGATGTGAAGAGTTTCACTGCAGGATGAACTTTTGGGCTCCCCTCTGCAACTGCAGCCATGACATTTACATGCATTGAAATCTTTCAAAATCCTGGAAGGGGAAAAAACAAGACAAAACAAAAAAAACATTTACAAGGTAATCGCTATTAAAAAAAACAAAAAACAGAATGAGGATGGTAGCTTGCCTGGTGATTTCTAGACTGGGCAGAGAGTGAGGGACAAAAAATATGTAATAAAAGCTTACTGGAAAAGAACTAGAACCACAGAGGGAACCACAAAGGATAAAGATCACCTGTAGACCTTCAAGAGCATCCATAGTAGCCATAATAAAATCACACAACCCACAGGTTTGAGTGCACCGCTGTCAAACTTTTGATTATGTCTTTCATCATTAAGACATAACCCTTGTGGAATATTCCTAGGCCAGGGTTTCTGGGGCTGAATACAGGGTAACAGCTCCAACCTCTGGCTCTCTGGGGGCAGAGCTTCACCATAGGGAGTAGTCATGCCACACTCTGGGGATTTCCATTACATGCTAGTAATGCCTAGGTGTGAAATGTCAAACTGCTAAAGTGTCAAGTCTCCGTTGTTGGTAACACTTGGGGGGGTGGACCATAAAAAGCCAAGAAAACTGGGATGACACCTAGACATTGCTGAATCTGGGTCCTATTGGACTTACATGGCTGTGGTGGCCTCATTCTGAAAGGTGACAAAGGCCATTCCAAGTTGTTTCTCATTGACCTTTTCCTTTTCTTTCTTGTATTCTTCTTTCAGACGTTGCTCTAGCCGTGTGTAATACTCAATGGCCTCCACCTGGAATGGTAAAGGAAGATCCACATTACAGTGGTACCAGTGAACAGAGTTCTACATGTATCAGGCAATTTTAGGGCAATCTACAGTTTCAACCATCTGTCTCAGCAACCTATTCAGCTGGACTGTTATTGACGATCATTAAAAAGGTCACTATGACTTCAAGCAGTTTAAAAGTTTGTGTGATCCAGGCAACACAGTCATTCTGAATCGCAAAACAAGTTTATTGGGAGAAGGTGGGTGGTAAAGCCTGCTAAATCTGTATGGAAGTTGCTGTCCATCACCCCAATATCAGAGCAATGACACCCAGCACTGTCCCTATTACCTCCCACAGTGCACATCATTGGGTACTGTTGTACAATGTATATATATACCATACGCCGCACGCTGCATCAAATTGGTCTGCATGGCTGTCATCCCAGAAGGAAGCCTCTTCTAAAGATGATGCACAAGAAAGCCCACAAACATTTTGCTGAAGACAAGCAGACTAAGGACATGGATTACTGGAACCATGTCCTGCGGTCTGATGAGACCAAGATAAACTTATTTGGTTCAGATGGTGACAAGCGTGTGTGGCGGCAACCAGGTGAGGAGGACAAAGACAAGTGTGTCTTGTCTACAGTCAGGCATGGTGGTGGGAGTGCTCCCAACTGTCCCTGATTTTGAGCAATGTCCCTCTGTCCCTCTTTCCCCTTCATTTTGGTCTGATCTATATAGTTGTATATAAAATGCACTTTTTACCTTTCAAAAAGTGTTTCATAGTGCTAAACCTTTCATCCAAATTGCTGCATTTAAAAGCCAATATAAAGGAATAGTAGTGGTAAAAAAAAGCCCTTGTGGATGTATTAAACCTTTTTTTTGGTTAATTCTCCTTTAAGGGGGTATGACAGGGGGCGTGTCCTATGCCTACATACATTTGCTAGTAAGTGTCCCTCATTCCCATCTCAAAATGTTGGGAGGTATGGTGTCATGGTCTGGGGCTGCATGAGTGCTACCGGCACTGGGGAGCTACAGTTCATTGAGGGAACCATGAATGCCAACATGTACTGTGACATACTGAAGCAGAACATGATCCCCCTCCCTTCAAAGACTGGGCCGCAGGGCAGTATTCCAACATGATAACGACCCCAAACACACCTCCAAGATGACCACGGCCTTGCTAAAGAAGCGGAGGGTAAAGGTGATGGACTGGCCAAGCATGTCTCCAGACCTAAACCCTATTGAGCATCTGTGGGACATCCTCAAAACGGAAGGTGGAGGAGCGCAAGGTCTCCAACATCCACCAGCTCCGTGATGCCGTCATGGAGGAGGGGAAGAGGACTCCAGTGGCAACCTGTGAAGCTCTGGTGAACTCCATGCCCAAGAGGGTTAAGGCAGTGCTGGAAAATAATGGTGGCCACACAAAATATTGACACTTTGGGCCCAATGTGGACATTTTCACTTAGGGGTGTACTCACTTTTGTTGCCAGCAGTTTAGACATTAATGGCTGTGTGTTGAGTTATTTTGAGGGGACAGCAAATTTATACTGTTATACAAGCTGTACACTCACTACTTTACATTGTAGGAAAGTGTCATTTCTTCAGTGTTGTCACATGAAAAGATAGAAGAAAATATTTACAAAAATGTGAGGGGTGTACTCACTTTTGGAGATACTGTATTTGTGGTCCTTGTGAAGGCTGAATACATCTTAGTATCCACTCCCAATCAGCGGGACTATGCACATATATTGACCATCAGTATTATTTGATGCAGTCTGTGATGTGTGGTGTCCCCTTACACTTGTGATCAAAGGCCCATCAGCACCTACCCAGTGTGTCCTGAGGAAGCTATTTTGCGAAACGCGTTGACAAGTAGACGTGGAGGATTTGTTGGATCATTTTCTAATACAGATATATCAATATATTTACGATTTACCTACATATGCAATAATCCAACCTTCATGTCTGGTATATTGAGTATCTGTTGACCTTGTCTCATTATAAGGTGTTGTCTAAATGTTTATATGTTTTTTAGCCTTTTTGTAATAAAGATAATTTTTTAATATATTTATTGCCTCATGATGTGCCTACAAAGTCTGCTCATTTTTTGAGGTTTATTCTCAATTCTTATATTGGGGAGAGATGAAGAGACATGATATACTCACATTGGAAGTTGATACCCAGTGAGGTGCTCTATGGGAGCCAATAGGGATTGATGAAGACAAGATTTAAATACATTACAAGGTGTTGCCCAGAGAGGTGCTCTATGGGCAGTAACATAAAGGGATGGATACATGATATACATACATTGGACAGTGGTTCCCAGTGAGGTACCCAATCCGAGATATAGGGGAGTAAAATAGATAGAATATACTTACATTGGAAGGTGATACCATAGAGTGCAAGCTCCTTGAGGTCAGGGCCTACAAAGTCTGCACATTTTTTGGGATTCATTCTCAATCCTTATATTCAATCTTTGGATGTTGGCATGGTGGGGATCTTGCCTTTCTATCCCTCCCGAAAACTTCCTATAGATCACATCACTGGGTATATCCTTTTAAAATATTTAGATTAGGTCTTCATCACTCCCTAATAGCTCTCATAGAGCACCTCACTGGATACCACCTTCCAATGCTTGGATATCATGTCTCCAAAAGAGACCATGCATGGTTGGTCAAGGGCGTGCGTGCATTAACATATGTCCCTCACCCTTGGATGTACACACGGCCCGGGGGGGGGGGGGGGGGTTGGGGGGTTAAAACTTTCCCTAATGGTAGCTGGTGCCGTGACTTATTGCTAGCTCCTGCCTGTGTCTCATGTCCTTGTTTCTGAATCCACTCCTATGTATTCTTGCTTGCCACCTGCCCCAACATCTGCTTGGACAATGACTATTCACATTGACTATTCTTGCGTGCCACCTGCCTTGACTTCTGCCTGGACAAACTTTGTATTGCTGCCATATTGTATCCCCACCCTGTTCCTGTGCCATCCTCTGGTGGGGCAATCCTAAGGGCTGTGACCTGGTGACATCTTGCAGCAAAGTAGCTTGGTGCTCAGTAGGGTCACCGGCCCATCATCCCTTAGGAAAGGTCCTGTAGTGAAGACCAAGGGGGTCACTTTGATTACTGTGCGTTGGGTGAGCCCGCATCACCTACCCGCGGTGAAGCTTGTAACAATAAAATGCAGCAGCACTCAAACACAAATCGCAGCAAAAATCTGTATTTGGCTTCCCTTGCCTTCCACCTTAACCACTTGTCTACCAGGCCAATTCTGACATTGCTCTCCTACATGTAAAAAGGTTTGCTAGAAAATTACACAGAACCCCCAAACATTATAAAGGTTTTTTTTTTTTTAGCAGAGACCCTAGAGAATAAAATGGAGGTTGTTGCAACTTTTTACTCCGCACGTTATTTGCGCAGCAATTTTTCAAACTTGAAAAAAAAAAAAAAAATGCAACAGCTTCATGCATAAAAAAAAAAAAAAAAAAAAACACAACAACAACAACACACACACACACACACACACACACAACAAAACACAGTAACGATAGCCCAATTTTTTTGCATAATGTGAAAGATGTTACTCTGAGTAAATAGATACCGAACATGTCACGCTTCAAAATTGCACACACTCGTGGAAGGGCGCCAAACTTCGGTACTTAAAAATCCCCATAGACGACGCTTTAAATTTTTTTTACAGGTTACATGTTTTTAGTTACAGAGCAATTCTTGGGCTAGAATTATTGCTCTCGCTCTTACGTTCGCAGGGATAACTCACATGTGTGGTTTGAACACCGTTTACATACGTGGGTGCGACTTAGGTATGCGGTCGCTTCTGCAAGCGAGCACGCGGGGACAGGGGCGCTTTCGCTAATGGTAACTGGTGCTGTGACTTATTGCAATTTTTTTTTTTATTTCTTTTCACCTGCAGGTAGGTGAAAAGAAATAAAAAAAAAAAAAAAAAAAAAAAGCCAATTGATTTTAAGGATGCACATTAATGCTGCATGGTGAGGAGTGAAAAACGTGCGTGGAACTCCGCTTTAACCGCTTCGCACCCGCCCAACGTCATATGACGTTGTCGACTTTGAGCAGTGATATCTGAATGATGGGTGCAGGTACAGGTATCATTCAGATATCTTCTCTTACAGCCGGCGATTAAAGGGGGTTGTAAACCCTTGTGTTTTTTCACCTTAATGCAAAAAACTTCTGACACTGACCAGTTCTTGGTCAGCTTGGCATGGCACTGCTCCAATAACATTTAACATTGGCGTCCATGGAAAATCTTGGTCAGCTTGGCATGGTGTGGCTCCAGTAACATTTAACATTAGATTGTAAGCTCTAAGGAGCAGGGCCCTCTAATTCCTACTGTATCAAAGTGTATTGTATTTGTAATGTCTACCCTCAAGTTGTAAAGCGCTACGTAAACTGTTGGCGCTATATAAATCCTGTATAATAATATTAATAATAATAACATTGGCGTCTATGGAAAACCTTGGTCAGCTTGGCATGGCAAGCTGACCAAGATTGCACGGCACATGCACAAGATCGGCAGGTGCATGCTGGGTAGCCAGCATGCAAGGAATCCAGGAAGAAGGACACTGTGGCTTCAGATGCCCACACTGGAGATGGGCGCGCTGTGCAGAGACTTCACAAAGTAAGAAAACGATGCTGCACAAATAGAAGACTGGGCATAGTTTACAGCATACCTTTGTTACATTGCACGAGACATGAGTATTCTAGGGGTATTTTTATCTTAAAAGTCATATTTCGGCTGGAACTCCGCTTTAAGAACACACCTAGAACCTGCCTGGGGCCCGATGTTGTCAAACATAAGAATACAACACCCATGTACCCAATCCCTTACTCTCCAGAATCCACCAAGGCATAAACACAATTCCCACGTACCACGTGCCACTGATCTCTGGCGGAAGGTAGGTAGGTATCCTACTTTAATGCAGGTACCGCTACTGACTTTAGGGTTAGGCCATTTCTATTAAACTCACACAGATGACTCCCATCATTGCCCTATCATGGGCTTTGTCAACAAGGCTGCACAAACTGCTGTGAACCCATAGCGAACAATCAGAATATAGCTCACAGAAGGTAAATCCGTGTACAGAATGAAGTTTTATTGGCCGCTTTCATCTTTTCATGATGGAATAATGAATTCTGTGCACTGCCGTGTACTCTCACCTGCTCGCACCCTTTGATCACGCAGCAGCACAAGTGACCGCATGGCTTTGGGTTGATGAAAGACGGGAGGTTGTCTTTACTCTTCAAGTGGGTGAAATAGATGCGACCGCGTTCAGCTTTTTTCCTAAACAGAACAGAGAAGAGGCGTCAGATGTCAGGAGAACACGGAAAATGAATTGACTTTCACTCTCGCTCTGGAAGGAAGGATCATGTTCTCCGTGTACAGGGTTCTATCAAGTGCAATGTGGATCTCAAGCCCGTTTATACCTCCTAGCGTGGTGTACTGTATAACAATCAAACCATCTTCATGGCTCCCCATCTAGTGGCTCCCCATCTAGTGGCTCCCCATCTAGTGGCTCCCCATCTAGTGGCTCAAGCACTTTTGCTCTTTCATTATGAATCACTCTAGATAAGATATTGAGGTTGCTCAGTGTTTGTATTGTCTTTGAGCTGTTGGATGCAGTCACTTATTGCCTTTTTATCTGACATCCCTCTGATAATAAATGTTCTATTTTGCTTTATTCTTTCATGCTCCTTGTCAGCTTTGGGTTGCTGTAGGTCACATGGCTGCTCTACCTGCTGCCCTCCAACTGCTGCAGAACTACAAGTCCCATGAGGCATTGCAAGGCTGACAGTTACAAGCATGACTCCCAAAGGTAGAGGCATGATGGGACTTGTAGTTCCGCAACAGCTGAAGGGCCGCAGGTTGAGCACCCCGTGCTGTAGGTGGTGATCAAGCATGAGTGAGGGACCTGTGTACTGGCCGAGTCCAGACTCTTTTTATATTTTAATTGACAACGTTGACATGTTTAAGTGGTGGGTGGCGGTGATAATCTAGATTTTTTTGCTGTTTTTCAATATATCGTAGTCCCTAATAATAGGATTTTTTAAAACAGCTTACCTGTAAAATCCTTTTCTTTCGAAGGACATCACGGGACACAGAGCCACAGTAATTACTGATGGGTTATATAGGTATCACTGGTGATTGGACACTGGCACACCCTATCAGGAAGTTCAACCCCCTATATAATCCCTCCCCCTTGCAGGGATACCTCAGTTTTGTAGCCAAGCAATATAGTGTATTAGAAGAGGGGCGGGACCTCTGTGTCCCGTGATGTCCTTCAAAAGAAAAGGATTTTACAGGTAAGCTGTTTTAAAAAATCCTATTTTCTTTCTCGAACATCACGGGACACAGAGCCACAGTAATTACTGATGGGATGTCCCAGAGCAATGCTACCTGAGGGGGGGGAACCACGACCAAGTAGAGTGCAATCAGACCTGAGGACCCTGTACCGCTGCCTGCAGCACACTACGCCCAAAGGCGATATCCTCATGCCTTCTCACATCCACCTGATAGAATCTGGTGAATGTATGAACTGAAGACCAGGTTGCGGCCTTGCAGATTTGAGCCATAGAGGCCTGGTGATGCACTACCCAAGAAGCACCAATAGCCCTTGTGGAATGTGCCCTGATCTGAAACGGAGGAATCTTCTGTTTCAAACCGTAAGCTTGAATGATCAACTGTCGAATCCATTTAGAAATGGTAGCTTTTGACGCTGCCTGTCCTCTATTGGGACCCTCTGGAAGCACAAACAAAACATCCGTCTTGCGGATCTGAGCAGTTGCCCCATGATAGGCCTTAACTGCTCTTACTACATCCAACAAATGTAGAGATCTCTCTTCCGGAGAACAGGGATCTGGAAAAAAGGAAGGTAGAACAATGTCTTGGTTTAAATGAAAATCCGAAACCACCTTCGGTAAAAAACTAAGATGAGGGCGTAGTACCACTCTATCCTTGTGTATAATCAAATAAGGCTCCTTACAGGAAAGAGCTGCTAATTCTGATATTCTTCTAGCAGAAGAGATGGCCACCAGAAAAATTAATTTCCTTGTCAACAAGACCAAAGGAATCTGACTTATTGGTTCAAAAGGCTGTTTCTGTAACACAGCCAGGACCAAATTCAAGTCCCAGGGGTTTAGGGGCGCTTTAACCGGAGGATTAAGACGCATCACCCCCTGCATAAAGTTTCGGACCAAAGAATGCGAAGCAAGTGGCCGCTGAAATAATACTGATAAAGCAGAGACCTGGCCCTTGATGGTACTCAAGGCCAGCTTCATCTCTAATCCCATCTGTAGAAAATCAAGGATTCTACCTATGACATATTTCCTGGGATGCCAACCTCTGGATTCACACCAGGTTATATAAGCCTTCCGGACTCTATGATAAATCATCCTGGAAGCTGGCTTCCTTGCATTAATCAAGGTAGATATGACAGGACCTGAGAGCCCACGACTCTTCAGAACGTGGGTCTCAATAGCCAAACCGTCAAATTTAGCGTTTGTAAGGCAGGATGGAACACTGGACCCTGAGATAACAGGTCTGGGCGTACCGGTAGGGTCCACGGGGAACCTACCATCATCCTTACTATTTCTGCATACCAAGTCCTTCTGGGCCAAGCGGGGGCCACCAGAAGTACCGACTTCCTTTCCTACCTGATCCTGCGAAGGAGTCGTGGTAGTAGCAGAATAGGCGGGAATGCGTAAATCAGTGAGAACCTATGCCACGGAATCACCAACGCATCTGTCCCGCATGCAAGAGGATCTTTTGTCCTTGCCACAAATCTGTCTATCTTTTTGTTGAATCGGGATGCAAAGAGATCTACATCTGGAACCCCCCATCTTTGGCATATGGCCCAAAAGACGTCGGGATGCAGAGACCATTCCCCTGGAAGTAACTGCTGGCGACTTAGATAGTCCGCCTGCCAATTCTCTATTCCCGGGATGAAAACTGCCGATATGCATGGCACATGCATCTCTGCCCAGACTAAGATCTGGTTCACCTCTTTTTGAGCAGCTCGGCTCCGGGTGCCTCCCTGATGATTGACATAAGCCACTGCTGTGGCATTGTCGGACTGGATCCTGACCGGACAACCCTGTAGCCTGATAGTCCAGGCTTTTAGAGCTAGATGTATCGCCCGGATCTCCAGAATGTTGATGGGTAAGGTCCTCTCTGTCTTGGACCATACCCCTTGGACCGCAGCCTGTTCCAGAACTGCTTCCCAACCTGACAGACTGGCATCTGTTGTTACCACCGTCCAGGTAACCAGTAGAAAGGATTTCCCCTTCTGCAGGTTTTCGGGTATGAGCCACCAATTGAGGCTCTGACGCACCGCATGTGCGACAGGTGCATCGGAAAGTCTAATGCCTGAACCTTCGTGTTCCAGGTCGACAGAATACTGTGTTGCAGCATTCTTGAGTGAAACGGAGCATAGGGAACTGCTTCGAATGAAGACACCATCTTCCCTAGTAGCCTCATACAAAGGCGGACTGAGGGACCCTTCTTGGTCCTTACTGTCAGAATCAGCTCTCTCAAAGCAGTGATCTTTGCCTGGGGTAGAAATATTTTCTCCTGGCTTGTATCTATAATCAGACCTAAATACTCCAGTCTTCTTACTGGTTTTAGGAAAGACTTTTCTAAGTTGAGGATCCAACCCAGGTGTTCTAGATACCTGACCGTGGTCCTCAAGTTTCCATTCAAAGAGGCTACCGACCGGTCTATCAAGAGCAGGTCGTCTAGGTATGCTATGACAGCTATACCCCGAGCCCTTAATCTGGCCAGAGGAGGAGCCAAGATCTTTGTGAACACTCGAGGTGCAGTGGCTATCCCGAAAGGCAGAGCCACAAACTGGAAATGGCGCCCTCCTACCTCGAAGCGCAGAAACTTCTGATGAGCAGGAAAAATGGGCACATGCAGATATGCATCTCTGATGTCTATTGATGCCAGAAATTCTCCTCCCTGCAGGGTGGGAACTACTGTTCGAATTGATTCCATGCGGAAGGATTGAATCCTTAGGAATTGGTTCAGATCCCTTAAGTCCAGAATGGGCCTGACATCCCCATTTGGCTTTTGGACCGTAAAAAGGTTGGAATAGAAGCCCAATCCCTGGTCCTTTGCGGGAACTATCATAATGACCTCCTGCGACAAAAGTCGCTCTAACGCTAGAAGGAGCGACTGCTTCTTCTCTGGGTCTCTGGGAACATTTGATCTGAGGAACCGAGGAGAGGGGAATTCCTGAAACTCCAGCTTGTACCCTATTGTTACCGTGGAGATTACCCATCTGTCCTGGAAATCCTCCTGCCAGAGCTCTGAGAACTGTCGCAGTCTTCCCCCCACTCAAGTGAGCGGGGGCGCCCCCTCATGCAGAGGTCTTAGTGTTTTCCCCAGTAGGCTTCTTTTCCCAGGACTTCTTTTGTCCCTGGGGTTGACTCTTGTCTCTGGACCCCGATGGAGGCGGCCGTCGAGACTGCCTGGAGGCTGAAGCCCCCGGTGCTGGGGAAAGAGTCCGTTTGAAAGAGGGACGCTTACTCTTCTTCTTGACCGGTAAGAGAGTGCTTTTCCCACAAGAGATTCTCTTGATATAGTTATCCAAGTCCTCTCCAAACAACCTTGCACCACGAAATGGAAACCCAGCCAGTAGCTTCTTACATGGTGCTTCGGCTGACCAATTTTTCAACCATAGGATTCTACGTATATGCACCAACCCCAGTGAAAGACGGGAGGTTTGCACGATAGAATCTCTAATGGCGTCAACCACAAAGCATAAGACCGCTGGAAGGTTAGCAAACCCCTGGGCCTGCTGTTCAGGTAATACTTTGATGACCTGCTTAACATGGTCTCTTAAGTATTGACAGACTCCAATCGCTGCTACTGCAGGTTGGGCCACTGATCCTGCTAAGGAGAAAACATCCTTCAATAGGGATTCCATCCTTTTATCTACAGGATCCCTGAGCATCTGAGCATTGTCTACAGGACAAGTCAGGCTATTATTTACGGAGGAAATGGCGGCATCAATAGCCGGTATTCCCCACATTTTAATAAACTTTTCTTCCATCGGATAAAGTGTTGAAAACTTTCTCGGCGGAAAAAAAAAACGTTTGTCTGGGTGATCCCACTCAGAATAAATGAGCTTTTCAAGTAAAGTATGAACAGGAAAAGCATGTGCTGCTTGGAAAGGTTTCAGTGACCCCAAAGCAGAAGAGGATTCTTTAGCAGTTTCAGGTATGGGCAACTTAAATGTGGAGCGGACCAATCCAGTGAGGATCTGCACTAAGACTTTCTCCTCTTGGGAAGTCGCAGAGGGTCCCTCTCCACCTGATTCCTCCGAAGAGGAATCATCCGTCCCATCCTGAACCTCTGAAAGGGATTCATCTCCTTTATCCCAGAGCTCCTCTGTCTGAGGGTCTTGGGGAACAGAGGAAAGCCTAGTGCGTTTTCTTCCACTGAGTGAAGACGTAATCACGGCCATTAATCTTTCCTCTAGACCATTAATGGTTGAGGAAAAAACCTCTTGTGTAATATATACAGGGGCTGAAGTGCCAGAAGCAGGTGTAGCCCCTGACCCCGATGGCTCTCCCTGGCTAGCCGTCCCTGGCCCATCTTTAGGGGGGGAGGATGCTGCCGACAGGGGGCCCTCAGAACCTGAACGAGATCCCCTAGTGTCTCTGGTTCCTGGGGTGCTTGAACCTCTTCTACCCATAGTGAAAAGCAACAAGGTGTGAGGTATACAAATGAACACTGCCCGCTGAGCGATGTAGTCTGGCTAAAAGCCTTGCTACCCAATCCTCAGTCTGGTGTTACTTCAGTAAATGCTGCCTAGGAGAATGCCTGTGTCCCACCTTACATGCGACCGTCAGCTCTGTGTCTCTCAGAAGGCTGAGTGCACCTGTACAGAGTGCCTTTAATAGCCTGCAGCTGGCCTGAGTGGGAGTCTAAGCACCTGTGCTGACGTCCCGCCCTCTCCTCTACCGCCCCCCCCCCCCCTCGAGTTTTGAAAAAAACGAGCGCTTCCCGCGCTGGCCGACTCTCCTGTCATGCTTCTGGAGAAAGGCTGGGGATGGGGGGGGAGGGAGGGAGGCTGGTAACAAGATCTGCCTGAACGGCTATCTTCAGAGATGGTGGCCATTAGGCCGCAGAGCCCGGGTGGTATAACCACTTTCTAGACCCCTGTGGCCCCTCTCTAGCCTGGGGGGGGAACATTCAAACATGAGAAATCCCCCCTTCCATCTTACCTGTTTGCAGCCTGCTTGAGACGCTGGGACATAATCAGCGATGAAAACACCTGAGACAGACAGTCAGCATGTGCAGGTTTGTGCTCTTGGCAGCCCCCGGTGGTCACAATAGGCATAGCATGCATTTACCTTAAAGGAGAAAAGCCACTAGAACTAAAAAATTCTATGGAATCTCCTCTTACCTTATCCAGCCGCAGGGTGCTGTTTACACAGACCCAATCTTCACCTCTCACGGTGGGCTCCGTTTGAAAAAACCGTCAGAGACTGGGGCCCCCTACGAATAGGGGGATCCAACAGTTCTGGGACCGTAAAGCACCTCGCCAGAAATTAGGAAGTTTAAAGCCATTTTCATTTTTACACGTCCATCACCTAAGACACTGGCGTAAAAACTGAGGTATCCCTGCAAGGGGGAGGGATTATATAGGAGGTTGAACTTCCTGATAGGGTGTGCCAGTGTCCAATCACCAGTGATACCTATATAACCCATCAGTAATTACTGTGGCTCTGTGTCCTGTGATGTTCGAGAAAGAAAAAGATATCTTTTACAGTGCATCAATCTTAAGGTCGCATTTAGTACCCGCTTTTTTCCTTTTGGGTCTCCCCCCCCCCCCCCTTTTTTTTTTAATTGGCAGTACTTTGGGGTACGCTGAACCCCACCCATATGGTGGTCACATATTACGGTTCATTCTGTTTCCCCCCTTTTCAGTGTCATCTTATATGTTGACACACAATATAGTCAAAAGTATTGGGACGCCTGTCTTTACACGTAAACATACATATGTAGTTAAAATAGAATATTTAACTCTATTAAATATAAAGAAAAAGTGTGGAAAACTTTTTGAAGATATATGTAGAGATTATATATAGAGAATGAGAGAGAGAGAATGAGAGAGAGAGAGAGAGAGAGAATGAGAGAGAGAGAGAGAGAGAGAGAGAGAGAGAGAGAGAGAGAGAGAGAGAGAGAGAGAGAGAATGAGAGAGAGAGAGAGAGAGAGAGAGAGAGAGAGAGAGAGAGAGAATGAGAGAGAGAGAGAATGAGAGAGAGAGAGAGAGAGAGAGGGAGAGAGAGAGAGAGAGAGAGAGAGAGAGACAGACAGACACAGTCTATATCTAATCTCTATATACATATATATATACACACACATATACATATATATATATAAAATCTCTATCTATATCTCTCTCTTACTCTATATCTCTATCTATCTACACACACATACAAACAAACAAATTGCCAAAAGTATTGGGACGCCGGCCTTTACACACTCATGTACTTTAATGGCATCCCAGTCTTAGTCCGTAGGGTTCAATATTGAGTTGGTCCAACCTTTGCAGCTATAACAGCTTCAACTCTTCTGGGAAGGCCGTCCACAAGGTTTAGGAGTGTGTCTATGGGAATGTTTGACCATTCTTCCAGAAGAGCATTTGTGAGGTCAGGCACTGATGTTGGACGAGAAGGTCCGGCTCACAGTCTCCGCTCTAATTCATCCCAAAGGTGTTCTATCGGGTTGAGGTCAGGACTCTGTGCAGGCTAATCAAGTTCCTCCACCCCAAACTCGCTCATTCAGACTATATTGCCAAAAGTCATGGGCCACCCCTCCAAATCATTTGGTGGAGGGGGGATTATGGTGGGGGGATGTTTTTCAGAGGTTGGGCTTGGCCCCTTAGCTCCAGTGAAGGGAACTCTTAAGGTGTCAGCATACCAAGACATTTTGGAAAATCTCATGCTGTCAACTTTGTGGAAACAGTTTGGAGATGGCCCCTTCCTGTTCCAACATGACTGCGCACCAGTGCACAAAGCAAGGTCTATAAAGACATGGATGAGCGAGTTTGGGGTGGAGGAACTTGACTGGCCTGCACAGAGTCCTGACCTCAACCCAATAGAACACCTTTGGCATGAATTAGAGCGGAGACTGCGAGCCAGGCCTTCTCGTCCAACATCAGTGCCTGACCTCACAAATGCTCTTCTGGAAGAATGGTCAAACATTCCCATATAGACACCCCTAAACCTTGTGGACGGCCTTCCCAGAAGAGGTGAAGCTGTTATAGCTGCAAAGGGGGGGCCAACTCAATATTGAACCCTACAGACTAAGACTGGGATGCCATTAAAGTTCATGTGTGTCCCCCAATACTTTTGACAATAGTGTAGTTCTGTTTGACTGAAACATTTATATCAGTCTCTGAACAAAGGGAGCTTATAATCTAGTGTCCCCACCACAGTCACATGCTATTATTATAGATTTATATAGCTCACACATATTCTATAGCGCTGTACAGGGAACACTTGAAAAACAAATCGCACACATTTTCAGAAAGCTGCTCGGAGCAACAAACTGAAGAGCGGAGGATTTAAAGTGCCCAGAAAAATGACAGCTGACAAGTCACTATGGGGGCTCCATTGTGTACCCCGATCTTCTAGTGTTTTGTTAATGAAATCGGCCGAGTCCAGAAGAAGACTTTGTTACACTATGAAAGTGAATATGATGAACGCAGCTTGTCGAGTCTCCACTCTCACCTCTCTGTATCCAGAAACATCAGCCTGGCCACATCATAGCACGGCCGAGCTTCCAGCACCGTGCAGTTGTCATACGCCTCCCTGCAACACAAGAAGAGAGGTCAGCAATATCCCAGATATCCGGCCACCCCCGAAACACTTCTCCAGAGCCAACAGACTTCACATCTCCAGAGCCAACAGACTTCACATCTCCAGAGCCAACAGACTTCACATCTCCAGAGCCAACAGACTTCACATCTCCAGAGCCAACAGACTTCACATCTCCAGAGCCAACAGACTTCACATCTCCAGAGCCAACAGACTTCACATCTCCAGAGCCAACAGACTTCACATCTCCAGAGCCAACAGACTTCACACCCCGACACACTGCTCCAGAGCCAACAGACTTCACACCCCCGAAACACTTCTCCAGAGCCAACAGACTTCACATCTCCAGAGCCAACAGACTTCACATCTCCAGAGCCAACAGACTTCTCACCCCCGACACACTTCTCCAGAGCCAACAGACTTCTCACCCCCGACACACTTCTCCAGAGCCAACAGACTTCACACCCGACACACTTCTCCAGAGCCAACAGACTTCACACCCGACACACTTCTCCAGAGCCAACAGACTTCTCACCCCGACACACTTCTACAGAGCCAACAGACTTCTCACCCCGACACACTTCTACAGAGCCAACAGACTTCACACCCCCGAAACACTTCTCCAGAGCCAACAGACTTCCCACCCCCACCGCACTTCTCCAGAGCCAACAGACTTCTCACCCCCGACACACTTCTCCAGAGCCAACAGACCTCACACCCCCACCGCACTTCTCCAGAGCCAACAGACCTCACACCCCCGACACACTTCTCCAGAGCCAACAGACTTCACACCCCCGACACACTTCTCCAGAGCCAACAGACCTCACACCCCCGACACACTTCTCCAGAGCCAACAGACCTCACACCCCCGACACACTTCTCCAGAGCCAACAGACTTCACATCTCCAGAGCCAACAGACTTCACAGCCCCCAACACACTTCACCAGAGCCAACAGACTTCACACCCCCAACACATAGTTGCATAGTTAGTCAGGTTGAAAAAAGGCACAAGTACATCTAGTTCAACCATAAAAAAAATAAAAGATAAAATAAAAAAATATCATACAACAATCCTATACCCACAGTTGATCCAGAGGAAGGCGATGATCCAATTTGCTACAGCAGGGGAAAAAATTCCTTCCTGATCCCAGAGAGGCTTTTTTCTGGATCAACTTTACCTATAAATGTCAGTACCCAGTTATATTCGGTACATTTAGGAAAGAATCCAGGACTTTCTTAAAGCAATCTACTGAGCTGGCCAGAACCACCTCTGGAGGGAGCCTATTTTTCACAGCTCTTATGCCCCGTACACACGAGAGGATTTTCCAACAAAATCCATGGATTTTTTTCCAAAGGATGTTGGCTCAAACTTGTCTTGCATACACACGGTCACACAAATCTTGTCGGAAATTCCGAACGTCAAGAACGCGGTGACATGCAACGAGCCGAGAAAAATTAAGCTCAATAGCCAGTGCGGCTCTTCTGCTTGATTCCGAGCATGTGTGGACTTTTGTGCGTCGGAATTGTGCACACACAATCGGAATTTGAGAACCTGCCCTCAAACATTTGTTGGCGGAAATTCCGACAACAAATGTCCTATGGAGCCTACACACAGTCGGACTTTCTGACAACAAGTTCACATCCAACATTTGTGGTCGGAAAATCCTATTGTGTGTACGGCCCATTACTGTGAAGAAACCTTTCCGTATTTGGAGATGAAATCTCTTTTCCTCTAGATATAGAGTGCCCCCTTGTCCTCTGTGACGACCTTAAAGTGAATAACTCCATACCAAGTTCACTATATGGACCCCCTTATGTATTTGTACATGGTGATCATACCCCCCCCCGTTAATCTCCTCTTCTCAAGAGTGAATAAATTCAGTTCCTCTAATCTTTCCTCATAGCTGAGCTCCTCTATGCCTCTATCAGTTTGGTTGCCCTTCTCTGCACTTTCTCCAGTTCCCTGATATCCTTTTTGAGAACTGGTGCCCAAAACTGAACTGCATATTCCAGATGAGGTCTTACTAATGATTTGAACGGGGGGGGGGGGGCAAAGTGATATCTCTCTCTCTGGAGTCCATACCTCTCCTAATACAAGAGAGGACTTTACTCGCTTTGGAAACCACACCCTTCTCCAGAGCCAACAGACGTCGCACACCAGACAGTTCGCTAGAGTTCAGATGTCCGATCACAGTGGACACAGTTCTCCTGAGCCCACGGACCTCCCACCAGACCTTTCTCTAGAGCAGGGGCCTCCAAAGTACGGACGTTAGGACGTTTTTAACCAGTCCTCAGACTCACTGCAGAGATGGCCTCTGTGCTAAATCTTTGTTGGGTTTTGCTGAACCTGCGACACATACTCACCCCAACCCCAGCAGTATGCAGCGCAGGTCCTGCAACTGCTCCCATTGCCCCCCATGTGTTGGTAGCTAGGACCAGGCACACTCTATGCAAAATGACAGCACTAAAAAGGACAGGAGGTGCAGATGATCCGCACTAAAAAACTTCACTGGTTGATGCTGGTGGTCCTAGCTACCAACACATGGGGGGGCGACGGGAGTAGCTGCAGGACCTGCACTGCATACTCATCCCAACCCCAGCAGTATACAGCGCAGGTCCTGCAACTACTCCCGGGCACCCCCCCCCATGAAGTATTTTAGTGCATGTATAGCTGTTTGTCGAAATGAGGAACTAGAGGCAACGCGTTTCGTGGAAATTACCACTTCTTCAGGACCTCTTAAATGTACATGATCACAAAAGTGGATTCTTTTTCTGGAAGATTTCAATTTATATACTTTTCATGCATCTTGTAACTAGACCATACAGTATACAGAAATGTACTGGTGGAATATTTCAGTGAGGTATAGTTTCGCCGGCCCATGGGATAAAGATCATCCCCAGAGTAGAGCTCTTTATACAGAAAGACCCCAAAGTTTCCACATGGTGTGGTAGTATGAGGAGTAATCAGCCAATCAAGCTTGCTCCTAAGGACGCAGCGTTCACAGAGCGTGCCCACCCGAGCCCCACAGTGGGTGAGCGGGCAGCGCGATCACGGGAGGAAGTCCATGGATGCCCTCCCGGCAAAGTAGGCCTGCGCTGTAGCTGTTTTTTGGCTATAGCGCGGACGGGAACAGGTTAAGAACGCACAAAGGGTTCAGAAGTTAAGAAAAGATTGCAACTTACTCAAAATGCTTCTTAATTTTTCCTGCCTCTGCATATTTGGAAATGCCATTAATAAACAGAGTTCTCTTCACCTAGGAAAATCAGGAAAAAAAAAAGGACATTTGTGAGACGGGGGGAACACAGGATACAGCAGAAACACATTTATGGAGGATCATCATTGGGTGACCAAGCTGTGCCTGAAACATGTCAGCTCTCTATAGGAGGGCATCTATTAAAAAGTGTCCGACTACATTATGCTGCATTACCAGCTCATCCTCCTTGTAGCGCATTTTGGACGTGTGACGTCGCATACTGTACACCGTGAGCAAGAGGTAGAAGAAGGCGAAGATGGTGTGAAGCCAAAGGAGATTGTTCCTGGGAAGGTAAAGAAAAAGAAGTCATATACATATCCCCCAATACAGAGAGAGTCCAATACATACACCCCAATACAGAGAGAGTCCTATACATACACCCCAAAACAGAGAGAGTCCTATACATACACCCCAAAACAGAGAGAGTACAATACATACACCCCAATACAGAGAGAGTCCAATACATACACCCCAATACAGAGAGAGTCCAATACATACACCCCAATACAGAGAGCGTCCTAGACATACACCCCAATACAGAGAGCGTCCTAGACATACACCCCAATACAGAGCGAGTCCTATACATACACCCCAATACAGAGAGCGTCCTAGACATACACCCCAATACAGAGAGCACTCTATACATACACCTCAATACAGAGAGAGTCCAATACATACACCCCAATACAGAGAGAGTCCAATACATACACCCCAATACAGAGAGAGTCCAATACATACACCCCAATACAGAGAGCACTCTATACATACACCCCAATACAGAGAGAGTCCAATACATACACCCCAATACAGAGAGAGTCCAATACATACACCCCAATACAGAGAGCGTCCTAGACATACACCCCAATACAGAGAGCACTCTATACATACACCCCAATACAGAGAGAGTCCTATACATACACCCCAATACAGAGAGAGTCCTATACATACACCCCAATACAGAGAGAGTCCAATACATACACCCCAATACAGAGAGAGTCCAATACATACACCCCAATACAGAGAGAGTCCAATACATACACCCCAATACAGAGAGCACTCTATACATACACCCCAATACAGAGAGAGTCCAATACATACACCCCAATACAGAGCGAGTCCTATACATACACCCCAATACAGAGAGAAACCTATACATACACCCCAATACAGAGAGAATCTTATACATACACCCCAATACAGAGGGAGTCCTATACATACACCCCAATACAGAGAGTCCAATACATACACCCCAATACAGAGAGAGTCCAATACATACACCCCAATACAGAGAGAATCCTATACATACCCCCCAATACAGAGAGCGCCCTATACATACACCCCAATACAGAGATCGCCCTATACATACACCCCAATACAGAGATCGCCCTATACATACACCCCAATATAGAGATCGCCCTATACATACACCCCAATACAAAGATCGCCCTATACATACACCCCAATACAGAGATCGCCCTATACATACACCCCAATACAGAGATCGCCCTATACATACACCCCAATACAGAAAGAGTAATATCCTTACAGTATCAAAAACATCTAAAAAAAAAATAGCAGAAGCAGCACAGAATCAGAAAGACATGGAACCAGAACTGGGGCCACAGAACCAGAGCCAGGCACACAGAACCAGACCTGGTCATACAGAACCAGCAAACAAAGAGATCCAACAAGTAGCAGAGAGGAGGAGACACTTTACACCTCTTGTAGACCAATCCTGCGGTGTACACACATTTATACACACATCCATGTGCTCATAAACAAGCAGAGTCTTACCTGGAGTCCAGGTTGGCTATGGTTGTCCTCCCGAAGCTGTACGCATTGTTTTCTGTGGAATAAGAGAGAGTCCAGCTGGTCAGTGATATATACGGTACACGTCATCCCCAGGTGTCAAAGACGTGATTCCCCATCCTCTATCCAGCGATCACACAGGGGGAATTAACAAAAAGAGTGGTGGAGGCATAAAGCAGGTGCCACCATTCTAAACTAAGAGAATCTTGCTCCTAATTAACAAAGACATAGGGAGCAGGAGAACTGGGGCTGGTGGCCCAACTCCCAAGCAAGCAGCTCCAGCTCTCCTGCTTTGAAAAAGGTTGATCTGCTTTGTTAACAGTGGCACATGCCACTTGCACCCGTACAATGGTGCAGGAAGCTTTGCCAATGTGTCTTTATGCAGAAACAATACCAATGAACAGGTTTCTATCTCACCCAGCAGGTTTCCTGAGAAGTTGACCGGGAGCACAATGCCAACAGAGAGCACACCGACTATCACCAACAGACCGATGATGTGGCGTTGAAAGGACAGGTAATGGACAGCATCTGCACCACATTTATCAAGGATTTCATCATCTCTGCAGAAAAAACACAGTCCGCTATTACCGACGAGGAAGGGTGGAGACAGAAACCCCCCCCCAAATCACCTGGAGACACCATATACACCCGATCTGAAAAATCATTAATAAGAACAAGAACATTCTGGCGAACATAAAGTCAGCTAATTATGTTTGAAAGCCCTTACACAGAAAAGCAGAAAAGCCACTACCCATGGATGCATTTATGCAGCCATTTGGTGTTAAAGTCCATCCATTGGCCAAATATACACACACATACATACATACATACATATATACATACACACACATACACACACACTTTTTACTATTCTGCCTCCTATGGAACACAGTACATGCAGTGCTCTGTCCCATGTTCCTAACCCTAGCTGTAAGGTCCTTGCCAGGCACTGCCTAACCCTTGCTAGAAGGTCCTTGCTAGGTGCTTACTAACCCAAGCTATGAGGTCCTTTCTAGGTACTTCCTAACCTTAGCTATGACGACCTTGCTAGGTGCTTCCTAACCCTTGCTATGAGGTCCTTGCAAGGTACTTCCTAACTCTAGCTATGAGGTACTTGACAGGTGCTTCCTAACCCTTGCTATGAGGTCTTTGCAAGGTACTTCCTAACCCTTCCTATGAGGTCCTTGCAAGGTACTTCCTAACCCTTCCTATGAGGTCCTTGCTAGGTACTTCCCAACCCTAGCTATGAGGTACTCGCCAGGTGCTTCCTAACCATCTCTGAAGTCCTTGCTAGGTACTTCCCAATCTTAGCTATGAGGTACCTGCCAGGTGCTTCCTAACCATCTCTGAAGTCCTTGCTAGGTACTTCCCAACCCTAGCTATGAGGTACTTGCCAGGTGCTTCCTAACCATCTCTATGAGGTCATTGCTAGGTACTTCCTAACCCTAGCTATGAGGTCCAAACTGATAGGTCCAAACTCATAGGGGACAGAACAGGAATAAAAAGTATAAATGATAGTTTTCATTAAAGATCTTTGTTGACATTTAGGACAAAGTGACAGGTTCACGTGTAAGAAAAAAAAATAACCAGTTTATTTTAACGTTCACCATGTTCCCATGAATAACAAAATACATTATTATTATTTTGTTGTCCTAGCACAAAAAAAAAAAAGTATAAAAATTGTCATTACCCTTTAATATGTATCTATACTATCCCCTTTTACAGTAAACTTCTATCACTAGATAAAAAATTTGTATAATATAATAAAACCAGAATCCTCTCCTACACCATCCTCATTATGGGGACTACTGCAGACCTAATCTTATTACGCAAGCGTTAATACATACTTTGTCCAAAGGAAAAAAAAAAAAAAAAAAAGTTGTGCAACTGTGTGTATCCATTGACAATAAAGGTCTTTTGTACAAGTGGATACAGGCGGTTGTGCAACTTTTTTAAAATTTGTTTTCTTTGGACAACGTGTGTAATAAGTACTCCCTATAGTGAGGATGGTATAGGGGAGGATTACGTTGATTTACCCACTTCAGCTCCAGGCCTTTTCTGGCGCTTTTTGTTGACAAGTAACAAAAAAAAAAAAATCAGTATCTTCTGCTAGAAAATTTAGAACCCCCAAACATTCTCTCTATATCTATCTTTCTCCATCTATATATACAGTGGGGCAAAAAGATGAACTTTTGATATTGACCAAATACTTATTTTCCACCATAATTTGAAAATAAATTCTTTCAAAAATCAGACAATGTGATTGTCTGGATTTGTTTCCACATTTTGTCTCTCATAGTTGAGGTCTACCTATGATGACAATTACAGGCCTCTCTCATCTTTTTAAGTGGGAGAACTTGCACAATTGGTGGCTGACTAAATACTTTTTTGCCCCACTGTATATCTCTCTCATGGTTAGTGTTTGGCTGAAGCCATTTATTATCAATCAACTGTTTATTTTTTTTAAATCATAATCACAACAGAAACTACCCAAATGACCCCGATCAAAAGTTTACATATCCCAGTTCTTGATTCTGTGTATTTGGTGGTATTTGTGGATGAGGCTCTTTATCTTCTCAGATGGTAAAGCTGCCCATTCCTCTTGGCAAAAAGCCTCCAGTTCCTGTAAATTCTTGGGCTGTCTTGCATGAACGGCAAGTTTGAGATCTCCCCAGAGTGGCTCAAAGATATTGAGGTCAGGAGACTGAGATGGCCACTCCAGAACCTTCACTCTATTCTGCTGTAGACAATGACAGGTCGACTTGACCTTGTGTTTTTGATCATTGTCATTAGGAGTGCAACGGATCGTCACCGATCCAAAAGGGTCAACCTGTTTGGATCGGCACACCACGCGATCCGCGGAGCGCTCCGCTGCCTCGGCCTTAGTAAAGGCTTGCGGCTTCGGCCTAGCTCCGGAGCAGCGGCCATCTTGGTACACCCGGCAGCCGTTTACCACGTAACCTCTCCATCAAATGACAGACAAATGACAGAGCGATCACTTGTAAACAAACCAGCGTCATGTCATAACGCCGGTTCCTCTCTCCCCTCTGTGTACTGATCTGTACAGTGGAGGGGAGAGATCGGATGGCAGTAGGGCTGTGGGCTAGATCTGTAGTGCCCACAGCGCTGCTCTGTGACAATTGCAGTCACATCCATGGATCCATCCATGCTCAGCCATCCCTCCACACTTTGCCAATACCCTGCCAATACCCTGCCATACTCGGCGATACCCAGCCATGCTTAGCCATACCCAGCCAATATTACAGTGGGGGAGATGTCCATAACAGTGGGGGAGATGACGTGGATATTACAGTGGGGACTATATGGTGGTTGAATTTTCACAGGTTTTTGCAAATTCAATTATCATTTGCTGATCCAAAAAATGACCTGATCCGAGGAACCATCCGATCCGTGAGTTTTTTGATCCGTTGCACCCCTAATTGTCATTTTGGAATGTCCAAGTACATCCCATGCGCAGCTTCCTGGCTGATGAATGCAAATGTTACTCCAGTATTTTTTGATAACATACTGCATTCATCTTGCCATCAATTTTGACCAAATTTCCTGTGCCTTTGTAGCTCACACATCCCCAAAACATCAGTGATCCACCTCCGTGTTTCACAGTAGGAATGGTGTACCTTTCATCATAGGCCTTGTTGACTCCTCTCCAAATGAATCGTTTATGGTTGTGGCCAAAATTTTGGTCTCATCACTCCAAATGACTTTGTGCCAGAAGGTTTGAGGCTTGTCTTTGTGCTGTTTGGCGTATTGTAAGTGGGATACTTTGTGTCATTTGCGTAGTAATGGCTTTCTTCTTGTGACTCGACCATGCAGCCCATCTTTCTTCAAGTGCCTCCTTATTGTGCATTTTGAAACAGCCACACCACATGTTTTCAGAGAGTCCTGTATTTCACCTGAAGTTATTTGTGGGTTTTTCTTTGCATCCCAAACAATTTTCCTGGCAGTTGTGGCTGAAATTTTAGTTGGTCTACCTGACTGTTTGGTTTCAACAGAACCCCTCATTTTCCGCTTCTTGGTTAGAGTTTGATCACTGCTTATTGACATTCTCAATTCCTTGGATATCTTTTTATATCCCTTTCCTGTTTTATACAGTTCAACTACCTTTGACAATTATTTTGCTTTCCCCATGACTCAGAATCCAGAAACGTCAGTGCAGCACTGGGTGAAAGATGCAAGGGTCTGTCAAGAGTCCAGAAACTCATTGACCTTTTAGGCTGGGTTCACACTGGTACGACACGACAGTCGTACCACTTTGGAGCCGACTTTGCCCTGCGACTTGAAGTCCGACATGCACCCCCCTCCTGAACCATACTAGGCCACATGCCCTCAACATGGGGGCCCTGCACCTCCCACCCCAAAGCACCTTGTCCCCATGTTGATGAGGACAAGGGCCTTTTCCCGACAACCCTGGCCTTTGATTGTTGGGGTCTGCGGACAGGGGGCTTATCGGAATCTTGAAGCCCCCTTTAACAAGGGGGCCCCCAGATTCTGGCCCCTTACCCTATGTGAATGAGTATGGGGTACATTGTACCCCTACCCATTCACCAAAAAAAAAAAAAGGCAAAAATAAAACACATTACACTTGTTTTTAAAGTAATTTATTAAAGTGGTTGTATACCCCAATTTGTCATTTTTACCTACAGATAAGCCTTATTATCTCCTAAACCTGTACGGTTTAGGAGATATTCCCTTTGCATGCAGCCACTGACATCAGCGGCACATGCGCTCTGAATGCCAGGCTGAAGCTCCCTCTGTCCGCTGTCTCCTCCCTCTGTTCTTCCAATGTTGACTCGGCACTCTCTTCTGCTCTAATGCTGGGTGCGCGGTGTGCCACTACTTATATTGGCATGGGGCGGGGTCACCGGGTGATGTCATCCGGAGGCCCCACCCCTTACGTCACCGCCTGGGGCATGATGGGGAAGTGACATCATAAGGGGTGGGCCTCCGGTGACCCCGCCCCCATGCCAATATTAGTAGTGTCACACCGCACACCCAGCATTAGAGCGGGAGAGAGCGTTGAATCAACATCGGAAGAAAAACAGGAGGAAGAAGACAGCGGAGAAGACCCAGCAAAAGAGCGAGAAGACAGCGAAGTCCTGAACAGAGGGAAAAGAATCGGAGAGGGCTAGAAGACATCAGCGGAGAAGACCCGGAGAGGGGGAGAAGAACCGGCAGAAGACATCAGTGGAAGAGGCAGTAGAAACGGAGAGGGGAGAAAAAAGTTGGACGAGACGACGGAGCTGCCTTAATAAAAAATTACTTTAAAAACCTGTGTAATGTGTTTTATTTTTGCCTTTTTTTAGGTGAATGGGTAGGGGTACAATGTACCCCATACTCATTCACAAAGGGTGATGGACCGGAATCTGAGGGCCCCTTGTTAAAGGGGGCTTCCAGCTTCCAATAAGCCCCCCACCCGCAGACTCTGACAACCAACGGCCAGGGTTGTTGGGAAGAGGCCCTTGTCCTCATCAACATGGTGACAAGGTGCTTCGGGGTGGGGGCGCAGGGCCCCCCTGCCCCAAAGCACCCCCCCCCCCATGTTGAGGGCATGCGGCCTGGTACGGTTTAGGAAAGGGGGAGGGCGCTCGCTCGTCCCCACCCCCTTTCCTGACCTTCCAGGCTGTGTGCTTGGATAAGGGTCTGGTATGGATTTTGGGGGGGGACCCCAACGCCTTTTTTTGGCGTGGGGGTTCCCCTGAAATTCCATACCAGGACCAAACGGCCTGATATGCTCGTGGAGGAGGAACCCATGTCGTGTTTTTTTTGTTTTTTTTTTAATTTGGCGTGGAGTTCCCCTTTAAGATCCTCAGAGCACAAGTCAAATACCAAAGTCGGGTCAGTTAAGACGGCAATCCGCCTTCAGTGATAGTCAACGGGCTGACATAGGATCAAAGTCGGACCAAAGTAGTGCAGGGAGCATTTTCAAAGTCGGACCGACTTGTATCGGACCAGTTAAGACGGCTCCCATAGGCAATCATTGATTTGCACACGTTATGCGACATGAGATACCAATGTCGGAGCGTTTGTCGTACCAGTGTGAACCCGACCTAATACATACACACTAATTACAAGCAAACAGATCACAGGTGAGGATGGTTACCTTTAATAGCCATTCAAACCCCTTTGTGTCAACTTGTGTGCATGTATCAGGTCAAAATCACCAGGGTATGTAAACTTTTGATCAGGGTCATTTGGATAGTTTCTGTCATTGATTTAAAAAGAGTAAACACAGTTGATTGACAATAAATGGCTGAGACCCTAGAGAATAAAATGGCGACCGTTGCAATTTTTTATTTATTTTATTTTATTTTTTATTTTATTTGTATTGGTATGGTTATTTGTACAGTGGTTTTCAAACGCATGTCCGTTTTCATCCAATCCGATCCACCAGACGGATGGAAAATAGGGGTCTCCATCCGTCTGGATTTAGCGGATCGTATCGTATCGTATTGGGGCGGATCGGATGTCAGCGAACATGTCACCGCTGACATCCGTCGCTCTATAGAGATGTATTGAGCGACCGCACAGGTCCGCCCTGAAAAATCTGACAGACGGATCTGAATGGTCCACACGTGTGAAAGCGCCCTTACAGAGGAGGTCTAGGGCTACAATTAATGCTTTGCGCTCTAATGTTCGCGTGATACCTCACATATGTGGTGCCAATACCATTTACATATGCATGCGAGACTTACGCATGAGTTCGCTTTGCTCAAAAATATTGAGGGATGGGGGCGCTTTAATTTTTCTTTCTTTTTTTTTTTTTTTTACACTGTCCCTTTAATTTTAATTTTTTTTATCACTTTTATTCCTATTACAAGGAATTCAAACATCCCTTGTAATAGAAATAAGCGATGACGGGTCCTCTTTATGGAGAGATCTGGGGTCTAAAAGACCCCAATTCTCTCCTCTACATTTAAACACAAAAGATTAAAAAGTTTTTTTTTTTTTTTTGTTAAAGCAAAAGATCAAAACACAATTGTTTACTTCTGCCCTAGACGTCGCTCCAGTCCACCAAGATCATAGAGGTGATCAGAGACGATCTGGTCTCTGACTACCTCTATGGCCAGACACGCGACCAGACAGATTTGTTTACCAAACGCGCCGTTGGGCTTGGTGGCCACCCCTCCTCCCACTGCTTCTGAAAGCGGATCCAGCGGCTAAGCGACCCAGCGGATAAGAAAACACCGGTTAATAAAATACCGGGGGTTATGGCGGATAGCTGCAGCCATAATCCCGGTAAAACCACTTGCAAACCGCCACTGTCTTTACATATACGTATTACCGGTCGGCAAGTGGTTACAAGATACCTGTGACCTGAATGAGCCTTGTAGCCTCATTTCTTGCATTTTGGAAGTTCATATATTATGATAAATATTGAGGGTAGTACAGAGATATTTGGTTGGATATGTAGGTCAGGCTTCGATCTGTCACAAAATTTTACATTTTCAAAGCCCCCTTCTCTGATCGTATATAAAGCCATGAGTATAAACACTCATCACCACCCCCCCCCAATTAACGTGGCAGTCTAGGGTGACAGTACGGAAACTCACTTTATCCGGAAGATTGCAGTCAGCCAGGAGCAGAAACCCTGGAAGAAAAAAAAACACACAAGGTCATCCTCACCCAGAGTCACAACGATCGTTATTGCTGGATGTCAAAGACCCAATGTAAGCCTCACACCTCTACTGGGATCCAAGGTCAGGTCCTCTCCACAGCGTGCAGCCACCGGAACACTCAGGTTCAGGACTGCTGTTAGAAATCATGGGGGCCCGTACAGCCTAGCTGGCAGGAACAGTGAACCTAACCCAACAGGCAGCTCCAGCCTCATGAACAAAACCACTAATTCATGCAACTAGAATACCTGCGTGAATAAGTCCTTAAGTATGGTTTTTATAATTATTTTTCACAATTTTTGTTTTTTTTTAATTTTTTTTACATTTTTTGTGGGGTTTGGTGAAATATCAGGGGTCTAAACAGACACAAAGTCTCACTTTTGAGACAGAGAAAGACCGAGGACAAAGATTCCTCAGTCCTTTCTCTGCACCGCTAGCTGCAAACTGAATGAACAGGAAGCTCTCCAAACAGAGGCTCCCTGTTCAATCATAAACTGTACTTGTAAACACAGGGAGGGCCACAGGGGGATTGGTTCCAGTAACTGCGCCCACTCCTACTTCTCTAGGCCCCCCAATAAACTAATGGGGCTTGGGCTCCGTACAGGAGGGCAGATGCTACCCCCTTATCAGCAAGTCCTGCTTGGGTTTTACCCAGAGTGCTGGACTCATGAAGAAGATTGCGCTCACTTAAATAGCTAAAGTGTCAGTATGCTCCGCAGTGACTCTTGTGTCTTCTGTGCCAAATACCCCAACCCTTCTGCTGATTCAGTGTCTTTGTGCCACCTGCATCCCATGTCTGCAATGTGCCCTGTCTCTCCAAGTGTGCCCATGTGTGCCCTGTGTCCCCCATGACTCCTGTGCCTTGGCTCAGCCTTCAGAATGCTCTTCAGTTGCCTGGACGGCTATGCTTCTGGAACGCTCCCGTGGCTATAATTTCCTGTCTGCAACACCCAATTTGTACCGAATAACTCCTCAATGGCCAGGATGGCGAGTATGGACTAATTGGAGAATTTTTAATCACATCTGATAAAAATGTTGCTTAACTGCAGGGCTTTACTGCCCCTCAACCACTAGTGTGAATGAGCCCTAAGACCTAAGCAGGAGTCTCCAAACTTTCTAAATAAAGGGCCAGTTTATGGTCCTTCAAACTTTAGGGGGGCCAGACTGTGTACAGTGGGAGAAGAAAACGTCCTGGATAGGGCATAGGGCCCCATCCTTGGCATCAGGTGTGTGTGTGTGTGTGTGTGTGTGTGTGTGTGTGTGAATGGGTACATAAAACTGCCATAAAGGGAATAAACCTAATATTCATAAACACATATAAATGTATATATGGTCAAAGTATAATGAACCCAGTGATTAAAAATCAACTTTTTTGGGACAAAAGTCCGAGTGGATAAATCAATAAGTAATAAATCAATAAGTAATAAGTGAAAAGTCCAACTTTGTGTGAAAATCTTGACAGTGAATAAGTGTGAGCTTGAAGTCAAGAGATACCACCACCATATGCTCTGGAGGCTTACCGGAAAGTTTGAACCCAAAAGAACATACGTTCAATGGGTCAAACAAGCTTGTATAATGGAGCAACCACTGAAGGCGTGGAGTCCTCTGGAAGCTGTAACGAAAACCCACAACCGTCCGTGGACTGGTGTGTCTCGTAGAGAGACTCGGTGTACGTGGATAGCAGATTTAGAGGAGGAAGAACAAAAAGGGGCACATAGCGTAATTCCGCAAGTAACAAATAAAATTTATTAAAAGTAAGTAATTAAGTAAATAATTGTATTTGTTACTTGCGGAATTGAGGTAAGTAACAAATAAAATTTATTAAAAGTAAGTAATTAAGTAAATAATTGTATTTTTTACTTGCGGAATTACACTATGTGCCCCTTTTTGTTCATTCCTCCTCTAAATCTGCTATCCACGTACACCGGGTCTCTCTACGAGACACACCAGTCCACGGACGTCGTGGGTTTTCGTTACAGCTTCCAGAGGACTCCATGCCTTCAGTGGTTGCTCCATTATACAAGCTTGTTTGACCCATTGAACGTATGTTCTTTTGGGTTCAAACGTCCCGGTAAGCCTCCAGAGCATATGGTGGTGGTATCTCTTGACTTCAAGCTCACACTTATTCACTGTCAAGATTTTCACACAAAGTTGGACTTTTCACTTATTACTTATTGATTTATTACTTATTGATTTATTCACTTGGACTTTTGTCCCAAAAAAGTTGATTTTTAATCACTGGGTTCATTATACTTTGACCATATATATATATTTATATGTGTTTTATGAATATTGGGTTTATTCCCTTTATGGCAGTTTTATGTACCTAATTATTAGCGCTACACTTTTACTTGGTTTTCCATGCATATATCACAATTGCTGTGTTAGCTGCTTCTTTTGTTTTTTTTTAGGCAGCGCAGAATTACTTTTTTATAATGTCAGTAAATTAGCCTTATCCGGCCCCCAAGCTGCAATTTGGAGACCATTGTCATAGAGGCTTCATTATTGGCACGACATTTTCAATATTTAAAAATCTGCAGTTTCATTAAAATAACCCTGGTGATCCTGCCATGGAGGTCCTTGTTCAGGCATTTCCTGTTATAGGGTGACAACATTCTGTCTCCCAGTTGTGCTCCTGTGTTGTCACCCTGGCTTCCGATGGGAGACTACACAAGGCCATTTCAATGCCTATTATGCAGGCATGGCCTACCGTTGTCACCATCATGAAACCCACTCTGAGAATTGCCATGCAGCCAACACTAGAGTGAATGTAAACAGGTAGTGGCTGCAAAGAGGCTGGAGGGAATTGGTAGCACTGAGAGGTGGCAAAGGATAAAAAAAAGGTGAAAGGCATATATATATATATATATAAATGTAAAAGATGCACACAAAAAGGACCCCACTTATAAATGAGCCGTACTCACATTGTCTCTTTGGTCAAAGTCCACTGAGCTGGACACGGAGGTCAGTCGCTCGTATCGGTCATGGCTCTCGGAGTGCATGGCGGAGGCCACACTATAACAAAGAACAAAAGAGACATCAGCAAGAAATACTAATGTGTGTGCAGAGAGAAAATGGTTAAATCACTCAGAAAATTGCAGAATAAATCAGAACCAGAACTGTGTGTAGGAAAAAGCACCCCTGTATGATGTCATAATGAGAGAGAGAGAGAGAGAGAGAGAAAACACACTGCATGCAGCCAGACAGAGATCAGGTTAGAGAGAACCGCATCTTCGGAAAAAAATCAAGTTCTTATTAGTGAGGAAAAGCAACACACAGACAGGGAACATACTATTCTCGCGCCACCTGGGTAATTTGCGTCCGTCTCTGCCTGGGTACAGGAACACAAAAACACAAAACACGTTACATG
>JBBHAA010003866.1:0-46141 GCA_037953035.1 Aquarana catesbeiana
CCCCCGGTATTCTAGAAGGCTGCGCAGATGCAGATCTCCTGCAGCCTCTTTGCAGCCACTTCCTTTCTCCATGCTCTCCAGTGATTGGACCAGGGAAGGTGCAATAAAAGCTGATTAACAGGAAAGACTTCTGAGGTGCAGCAGTTCCCATGTCCAGTGAAGGACCTGGCATTGGCGGTCCCCCTGGTTGTCTGATTTCCTACCGATTGAACAATAATTACACTCGCCCCGGATGTACGTCGTTCCGGGGCACTGTGCCGCACTGCTGGAATGCCGTAAAAGGGGGCGGGGCTCTTGGCTGTCAGTATGTTTCAAACCTCGGGCCCATCAGGTGATCAGATCCAGAACTTTCATACATCTCCCAGATGGCCGGGACCTCCTAGACTTGTAGCCTGCAGTGTCCTGGGGTCCTGACTGATCACACAAAGTCATTCCTTTTCCACTGCTTATTACTCAGCAACATTCTCCTAGACCTGAGATGGGGGATCTGTGTTCAGGTCATGGTGTAAATTACAAGGTGGGTGATGGTAGGTGACGGCGGGTCACCCTGCAGGCTCCCGTTAGCGCCTCATGCTGTGTGATCTTATTATACCTGTGACCCCCGGTAATGGAAGATGGCGGACGGCGTGAGGGGAAGCGTCTCCTCTGACAGGCGACCAGATGCTTGTTGTCTTTCCTCTTTTGAGGATGTAATTATTGTTCTCGCCTGGTTTGTGTCCCGCCTTTTCCCATTCACACTCCAATCTCTGCAAATGACTGTAATTAAATCCACAACTTCCCCGATGTGGATGGACGCCGCGCCGCGCAGCTGCGTCCTTTGTGAGCCACACGCCTTCCACACCGGAGACATTTGTCGGCCCCAGCGCTTCTTTCCTTGTCAGTGAGTCTGGTCCTGGGGAATATAACGTACGGCGGTGTACACGGCGCTGTGCGCAAGACTACAAGGGGGACACTGCCGTCATCTATGGCTTAAAAGGAGAACTCCGCTCTAAGAAGCAGAATCACCCCCCGAGCTCAGAATCCCCAATTATCACTGTACAGAGGAGGGAAACCTCCACGAAGAATGATAATTGGGGGGGATGGGAATGTCTCATTATCTCTCCGCCTGTCACCGGTTAGAGAATTGCAGGCGGAGAGATGTGATGTTCTGAATGGAGGAGGAGAAATCGTCTCTTTTTGGTGAAGCCGCTGCGGCTTTTCATGAAAAATATTCACTTCCAGACCGGGCTTCTTTTTTTTTTTTTTTTTTTAATCTGTTTTTTTTTTTTGCTAGAAAATTACTTGGAACCCCCCAAACCCCCACCCTACCCCACAAACGTTATATGTATTTTTAGCAGGGACCCTAAAGAATGAAATGGCAGTTATTGCGCGATCTATGTATGCTTTCGCCTCTGTGCACAAGCACGGAGGGATGGGGGTGCTTTACATTTTTTATTATTAATTGCATGTGTTAAAAAGGGAGAGTGTAAATAATTTAATTTTACTTTAATTCCTATTACAAGAAGTGTAAAATCTCATGTAATAGAAATAAGAGATGACAGGTCCTCTTTATGGAGATCTCATGTAATAGAAATAAGAGATGACAGGTCCTCTTTATGGAGATCTCATGTAATAGAAATAAGAGATGACAGGTCCTCTTTATGGAGATCTCATGTAATAGAAATAAGAGATGACAGGTCCTCTTTATGGAGATCTCATGTAATAGAAATAAGAGATGACAGGTCCTCTTTATGGAGATCTCATGTAATAGAAATAAGAGATGACAGGTCCTCTTTATGGGGAGATCTCATGTAATAGAAATAAGAGATGACAGGTCCTCTTTATGGAGATCTCATGTAATAGAAATAAGAGATGACAGGTCCTCTTTATGGAGATCTCATGTAATAGAAATAAGAGATGACAGGTCCTCTTTATGGAGAGATCATGTAATAGAAATAAGAGATGACAGGTCCTCTTTATGGGGAGATCTCATGTAATAGAAATAAGAGATGACAGGTCCTCTTTATGGAGATCTCATGTAATAGAAATAAGAGATGACAGGTCCTCTTTATGGAGAGATCTGGGGTCTATAATCTCTTCTTTATCTTTTGAAAGCAAAAGATCCACAAAAAAAAAAAAAAAAATAGAATTATTTCCGCCCTAGACCGGAAGTGATGTCATGACGTTGCTCCAGTCCTCCTAGATCAGAGGTCTCCAAACTGTGGCCTGGGGACCAGATGTGGCCCTTTGCATTTTTTCTGGCCCTAGGGACATCATTTCATTCACTGATACAAACAACGGGGCATAATTCCTCTCACTGACACCAATGAACAGACACAATTCCTCCCAATGATACCAACAATGGAGCACGATTCCTCCCAATGATACCGATGATGGGGCACAATTCCTCCCACTGTCACCACAGATGGGATTGTTTTTTTCCCACTGCTTTCGGGACCTTTTCTATTATCAAATGCCACAGTCCTGGCCCACCTAAAGTCTGCAGGATAGTCAGCTTGTCCTTTGTTTAGGAAGTTTGTCCTAGATCATAGAGGTGATCAGAGACTATCTGGTATCTGGTAACCTCTATGGCCAGCCATGCAAGACGTTGGATTGTTTTCTGAGCTTGCCGATAAGAACGGTAAGCCTGAGGAACATGGGCGGTGGGGAGGTCGAGAATGGCTGCTGCTTCTGAAAGTGATCCAGTGACCAACGAGCCACTTGGACCTCTTTTATCAAAAAGAGTCACCGGCTGCAAAAAAACAATACCGGGGTTATTGCTGATGGCTCCCTCCATAATCCCGGTAAACCACTTGCAGACCGCAATGTACAGTGGATATAAAAAGTCTACACACCCCGGGTGGTAAAATGTCAAGTTTCTGTGATAAATCACTTCAGAACTTTTTCCACCTTTTAATGTGACCTACAAACTGTACAAGATTAAAAACATGAGGAGGTCATGGCTGCCTGCTCTCTGTGTATGTTGGGGCTCGTTCCCCAAGGTTGAGCCGTGCTTTTTCTGCCCCCCTGTACTGCTAACCCCCTTTAGCCAGCAGCCGGGGTACGAATGCCGCAATTCTAAGATCTCCCCATCACATTCGGTGAGTGTAGGGAGCACCGAACACGACCTATACATGTGAGTGGGATCGCTCTGCAAGCGACCTGCAACCTCATGCAATGGAGGGTTAAATCAAGTGGCGGGGAGACGATAAAACACCTCCTCACCGACTGTCAAATGCACTCTGAACAGCAATCCAAAAGCAGATTGCTCTTCAGAGATTAAAGCTAGTGTGTACAAGGCCTTATAGCTCTGATCTTTTGTAGACAAAAGTCACAATTCTATCCAATCTTCTATGTATTCAATGTGATTCTTGGTAATCGATGTGTCTGTATGTTTCCTGGATGCACTGACACCGTATTGGTCACAATGTATTCTTCTCCATTCTTCTCTTTATGAATAACCAGCGAGGAAGATGATTGGTGGAGAGATTCTCTATGTGGAGTATTGATACTCTGAATGGCAGAGCAGGTCTGATGTGTTTGGCCAGACTCATGGCTGGTCTAAAGTGTATGGCCGGACTCTGTGTGATGTGTGTGGCCGGACTCGGTGTGATGTGTGTGGCCGGACTCGGTGTGATGTGTATGGCCGGACTCTGTGTGATGTGTATGGCCGGACTCTGTGTGATGTGTATGGCCGGACTCTGTGTGATGTGTATGGCCGGACTCTGTGTGATGTGTATGGCCGGACTCTGTGTGATGTGTATGGCCGGACTCTGTGTGATGTGTATGGCCGGACTCGGTTTGATGTGTATGGCCGGACTCGGTTTGATGTGTATGGCCGGACTCGGTTTGATGTGTATGGCCGGACTCGGTTTGATGTGTATGGCCGGACTCGGTTTGATGTGTATGGCCGGACTCGGTTTGATGTGTATGGCCGGACTCGGTTTGATGTGTATGGCCGGACTCGGTTTGATGTGTATGGCCGGACTCGGTTTGATGTGTATGGCCGGACTCGGTTTGATGTGTATGGCCGGACTCGGTTTGATGTGTATGGCCGGACTCGGTTTGATGTGTATGGCCGGACTCGGTTTGATGTGTGTGGCCGGACTCGGTTTGATGTGTGTGGCCGGACTCGGTTTGATGTGTGTGGCCGGACTCGGTTTGATGTGTGTGGCCGGACTCGGTTTGATGTGTGTGGCCGGACTCGGTTTGATGTGTGTGGCCGGACTCGGTTTGATGTGTGTGGCCGGACTCGGTTTGATGTGTGTGGCCGGACTCGGTTTGATGTGTGTGGCCGGACTCGGTTTGATGTGTGTGGCCGGACTCGGTTTGATGTGTGTGGCCGGACTCGGTTTGATGTGTGTGGCCGGACTCGGTTTGATGTGTGTGGCCGGACTCGGTTTGATGTGTGTGGCCGGACTCGGTTTGATGTGTGTGGCCGGACTCGGTTTGATGTGTGTGGCCGGACTCGGTTTGATGTGTGTGGCCGGACTCGGTTTGATGTGTGTGGCCGGACTCGGTTTGATGTGTGTGGCCGGACTCGGTTTGATGTGTGTGGCCGGACTCGGTTTGATGTGTGTGGCCGGACTCGGTTTGATGTGTGTGGCCGGACTCGGTTTGATGTGTGTGGCCGGACTCGGTTTGATGTGTGTGGCCGGACTCGGTTTGATGTGTGTGGCCGGACTCGGTTTGATGTGTGTGGCCGGACTCGGTTTGATGTGTGTGGCCGGACTCGGTTTGATGTGTGTGGCCGGACTCGGTTTGATGTGTGTGGCCGGACTCGGTTTGATGTGTGTGGCCGGACTCGGTGTGATGTGTGTGGCCGGACTCTGTGTGATGTGTGTGGCCGGACTCTGTGTGATGTGTGTGGCCGGACTCTGTGTGATGTGTGTGGCCGGACTCTGTGTGATGTGTGTGGCCGGACTCGTTGCGATGTGTGTGGCCGGACTCGTTGCGATGTGTGTGGCCGGACTCGTTGCGATGTGTGTGGCCGGACTCGTTGCGATGTGTGTGGCCGGACTCGTTGCGATGTGTGTGGCCGGACTCGTTGCGATGTGTGTGGCCGGACTCGTTGCGATGTGTGTGGCCGGACTCGTTGCGATGTGTGTGGCCGGACTCGGTTTGATGTGTGTGGCCGGACTCGGTTTGATGTGTGTGGCCGGACTCGTTGCGATGTGTGTGGCCGGACTCGTTGCGATGTGTGTGGCCGGACTCGTTGCGATGTGTGTGGCCGGACTCGTTGCGATGTGTGTGGCCGGACTCGTTGCGATGTGTGTGGCCGGACTCGTTGCGATGTGTGTGGCCGGACTCGTTGCGATGTGTGTGGCAGACTCGTTGCGATGTGTGTGGCCGGACTCGTTGCGATGTGTGTGGCCGGACTCGTTGCGATGTGTGTGGCCGGACTCGTTGCGATGTGTGTGGCCGGACTCGGCGCGATGTGTGTGGCCGGACTCGGCGCGATGTGTGTGGCCGGACTCGGCGCGATGTGTGTGGCCGGACTCGGCGCGATGTGTGTGGCCGGACTCGGCGCGATGTGTGTGGCCGGACTCGGCGCGATGTGTGTGGCCGGACTCGGCGCGATGTGTGTGGCCGGACTCGTTGCGATGTGTGTGGCCGGACTCGTTGCGATGTGTGTGGCCGGACTCGGTTTGATGTGTGTGGCCGGACTCGGTTTGATGTGTGTGGCCGGACTCGGTTTGATGTGTGTGGCCGGACTCGGTTTGATGTGTGTGGCCGGACTCGGTGCGATGTGTGTGGCCGGACTCGTTGCGATGTGTGTGGCCGGACTCGTTGCGATGTGTGTGGCCGGACTCGTTGCGATGTGTGTGGCCGGACTCGTTGCGATGTGTGTGGCCGGACTCGTTGCGATGTGTGTGGCCGGACTCGGTTTGATGTGTGTGGCCGGACTCGGTTTGATGTGTGTGGCCGGACTCGGTTTGATGTGTGTGGCCGGACTCGGTTGATGTGTGTGGCCGGACTCGGTTTGATGTGTGTGGCCGGACTCGGTTTGATGTGTGTGGCCGGACTCGGTTTGATGTGTGTGGCCGGACTCGTTGCGATGTGTGTGGCCGGACTCGTTGCGATGTGTGTGGCCGGACTCGTTGCGATGTGTGTGGCCGGACTCGTTGCGATGTGTGTGGCCGGACTCGTTGCGATGTGTGTGGCCGGACTCGTTGCGATGTGTGTGGCCGGACTCGTTGCGATGTGTGTGGCCGGACTCGTTGCGATGTGTGTGGCCGGACTCGTTGCGATGTGTGTGGCCGGACTCGTTGCGATGTGTGTGGCCGGACTCGTTGCGATGTGTGTGGCCGGACTCGTTGCGATGTGTGTGGCCGGACTCGTTGCGATGTGTGTGGCCGGACTTGGCGCGATGTGTGTGGCCGGACTTGGCGCGATGTGTGTGTGGCCGGACTCGTTGCGATGTGTGTGGCCGGACTCGTTGCGATGTGTGTGGCCGGACTCGTTGCGATGTGTGTGGCCGGACTCGTTGCGATGTGTGTGGCCGGACTCGTTGCGATGTGTGTGGCCGGACTCGTTGCGATGTGTGTGGCCGGACTCGTTGCGATGTGTGTGGCCGGACTCGTTGCGATGTGTGTGGCCGGACTCGTTGCGATGTTGTGTGGCCGGACTCGGCGCGATGTGTGTGGCCGGACTCGGCGCGATGTGTGTGGCCGGACTCGGCGCGATGTGTGTGGCCGGACTCGGCGCGATGTGTGTGGCCGGACTCGGCGCGATGTGTGTGGCCGGACTCGGCGCGATGTGTGTGGCCGGACTCGGCGCGATGTGTGTGGCCGGACTCGGCGCGATGTGTGTGGCCGGACTCGGCGCGATGTGTGTGGCCGGACTCGTTGCGATGTGTGTGGCCGGACTCGTTGCGATGTGTGTGGCCGGACTCGGTTTGATGTGTGTGGCCGGACTCGGTTTGATGTGTGTGGCCGGGACTCGGTTTGATGTGTGTGGCCGGACTCGGTTTGATGTGTGTGGCCGGACTCGGTTTGATGTGTGTGGCCGGACTCGTTGCGATGTGTGTGGCCGGACTCGTTGCGATGTGTGTGGCCGGACTCGTTGCGATGTGTGTGGCCGGACTCGTTGCGATGTGTGGCCGGACTCGTTGCGATGTGTGTGGCCGGACTCGTTGCGATGTGTGTGGCCGGACTCGGTGCTGATGTGTGTGGCCGGACTCGGTTTGATGGTGTGTGGCCGGACTCGGTTTGATGTGTGTGGCCGGACTCGGTTTGATGTGTGTGGCCGGACTCGGTTTGATGTGTGTGGCCGGACTCGTTTTGATGTGTGTGGCCGGACTCGTTGCGATGTGTGTGGCCGGACTCGTTGCGATGTGTGTGGCCGGACTCGTTGCGATGTGTGTGGCCGGACTCGTTGCGATGTGTGTGGCCGGACTCGTTGCGATGTGTGTGGCCGGACTCGTTGCGATGTGTGTGGCCGGACTCGTTGCGATGTGTGTGGCCGGACTCGTTGCGATGTGTGTGGCCGGACTCGTTGCGATGTGTGTGGCCGGACTCGTTGCGATGTGTGTGGCCGGACTCGTTGCGATGTGTGTGGCCGGACTCGTTGCGATGTGTGTGGCCGGACTCGTTGCGATGTGTGTGGCCGGACTCGTTGCGATGTGTGTGGCCGGACTCGTGCGATGTGTGTGGCCGGACTCGGCGCGATGTGTGTGCCGGACTCGGCGCGATGTGTGCCGCGTGTGGCCGGACTCGGTGCGATGTGTGTGGCCGGACTCGTTGCGATGTGTGTGGCCGGACTCGGTTTGATGTGTGTGGCCGGACTCGGTTTGATGTGTGTGGCCGGACTCGGTTTTGATGTGTGTGGCCGGACTCGGTTTGAGTGTGTTGGCCGGACTCGGTTTGATGTGTGTGGCGGACTCGGTTTGATGTGTGTGGCCGGACTCGTTGCGATGTGTGTGGCCGGACTCGTTGCGATGTGTGTGGCCGGACTCGTTGCGATGTGTGTGGCCGGACTCGTTGCGATGTGTGTGGCCGGACTCGTTGCGATGTGTGTGGCCGGACTCGTTGCGATGTGTGTGGCCGGACTCGGTTTGATGTGTGTGGCCGGACTCGGTTTGATGTGTGTGGCCGGACTCGGTTTGATGTGTGTGGCCGGACTCGGTTTGATGTGTGTGGCCGGACTCGGTTTGATGTGTGTGGCCGGACTCGGTTTGATGTGTGTGGCCGGACTCGTTGCGATGTGTGTGGCCGGACTCGTTGCGATGTGTGTGGCCGGACTCGTTGCGATGTGTGTGGCCGGACTCGTTGCGATGTGTGTGGCCGGACTCGTTGCGATGTGTGTGGCCGGACTCGTTGCGATGTGTGTGGCCGGACTCGTTGCGATGTGTGTGGCCGGACTCGTTGCGATGTGTGTGGCCGGACTCGTTGCGATGTGTGTGGCCGGACTCGTTGCGATGTGTGTGGCCGGACTCGTTGCGATGTGTGTGGCCGGACTCGTTGCGATGTGTGTGGCCGGACTCGTTGCGATGTGTGTGGCCGGACTCGTTGCGATGTGTGTGGCCGGACTTGGCGCGATGTGTGTGGCCGGACTTGGCGCGATGTGTGTGGCCGGACTTGGCGCGATGTGTGTGGCCGGACTTGGCGCGATGTGTGTGGCCGGACTTGGCGCGATGTGTGTGGCCGGACTCGGCGCGATGTGTGTGGCCGGACTCGGCGCGATGTGTGTGGCCGGACTCGGCGCGATGTGTGTGGCCGGACTCGGCGCGATGTGTGTGGCCGGACTCGGCGCGATGTGTGTGGCCGGACTCGGCGCGATGTGTATGGCCGGACTCGGCGTGATGTGTATGGCCGGACTTGTGGCAGGTCTGATGTTCACCACTTCTCCGTCCTCTGCCATTATTTACAGTACATAGAAATCCTAATCCTGAAAGCCAAACATCCCCCCCCCCCCCTCAGTGCGATCGCATTTCTCCTGCCAGTAAGTGGAGGGGGGGGGGGGGTCACATCACAGCTGCACAGATTGTTCTTCTGGAGTGGAAGATCCCGCTCAGCGGTGGGAGGATTTGTTCCCGGTGGTTTCTGTTCAATCCCATGGAAGCCTCGGCTCCTCTTGATATGGGGGGCAGATGGTGGGATTGGGGTCCTAATATGGGCCCTCTGGAAGACTGAGCATCGCAATGCTTGCTGTTCCCAGAAATAACGTCCATTGCAGACACGGGCACCACTTGTGTCGGGTAACATCTATATACACTCACCGGACACTTTATTAGGTCCACCTTGCTAGTAGCGGGTTGGACCCCCTTTATTAGGTCCCCTTTGCTAGTCCTAGGTTGGACCCCCTTTTGCCTTCATTCTTGGTGGCATAGATACAACAAGGTGTTGGAAACGTTCCTTGGTGGGTTGTGATGGGGAGGGGCCAGTTGGAGGTTGTCCTGAGATGATAGGGGAGGGGACCAGTTGGGGGTGGTCAGGATGGTGATTGAGAAGGGAGGAGACCAGTTGGAGGTTGTCATGGTGGTGATGGAGAGGGGAGGGGCCAGTTAGAGGTTGTCAGGATGGTGATTGAGAAGGGAGGAGACCAGTTGGAGGTTGTCATGGTGGTGATGGAGAGGGGAGGGGATGGTGATTGAGAAGGGAGGAGACCAGTTGGAGGTTGTCATGGTGGTGATGGAGAGGGGAGGAGCAGTGGAGGTTGTCAGGATGGTGATTGAGAAGGGAGGAGACCAGTTGGGTGTTGTCACGGTGGTGTTGGAGAGGGGAGGGGCCAGTTGGAGGTTGTCAGGATGGTGAATGAGAAGGGAGGAGACCAGTTGGAGGTTGTCATGGTGGTGATGGGAGAGGGGAGGGGCCAGTTGGAGGTTGTCAGGATGGTGAATGAGAAGGGAGGAGACCAGTTGGAGGTTGTCGTGGTGATGGAGAGGGGAGGGGCCAGTTGGAGGTTGTCAGGATGGTGATTGAGAAGGGAGGAGACCAGTTGGAGGTTATCATGGTGGTGTTGGAGAGGGGAGGGGCCAGTTGGAGGTTGTCATGGGATGATGGGAAGGGGCCAGTTGGAGATTGTCATGGTGGTGATGGAGAGACAAGGGTCATTTGGAGGTTGTCATGGTGATGGGGAGGAGCCAGTTGGAGGTTGTCATGAGATGATAGGGGAGGGGACCAGTTGGAGGTTGTCAGGATGGTGATTGAGAAAGGAGGAGACCAGTTGGAGGTTGTCATGGTGGTGATGGAGAGGGGAGGGGCCAGTTGGAGGTTGTCATGTGGTGACGGCTCTGATGCCGGCCTGATTTGTTGCAGAACGATGATGATCGGATCACATATATGTTTTTCTGTCTTGGAAAGGCAACCAACCAGATCCCCGGTGGACTGTCTGAGGTACCTCAGACATGAAATCAGTCCAACTGATTGGATGACGCTGGTCAAATGTCTGTGGGCACTCTTTTCTCTGATTGGTGTCGGTGGCTCTGGAAATGTCTGTAGGCTGTGATAAGGAAAGAAAAAGAAATAATTTTCGGGGCTTTTGGCCGGATCTCCTCCATAGTCGGGGAGTCGGAGATCCCTCTACCTCCATCTGTCCCACCGTCCTCCATGAACCCGGTGTAAGTGGAGAGCGGTGGCCTCATATGACCTCCCCGGCCGTGTCCTCACCTCCCCCCACCCCCCTCTGTATGAAGCGGATCCGATTGGTTTCCTAGTAACATGAGCAAATGTTTTCATGATATTAACACTCATTTATATCCGGTTCTGGAATGTTATTCTGTATATTAAATATTTTATTCTAATCTACCGTCCTCCTCCTCCTCCTCCGCCTATTATAATAATCCGTCTGCTTCTCTCCACAGCTGCCGCACAAGTAATCGCAAGAGCCTGATTGTAGCCTCCAGCACCTCCCCCACCCTCCCCAGACCGCACTCTCCGCTCCATGGACATACAGGTACGTCCTCTGATGTTTACTGTGGGTACTTCCCCCAAATCGGTCCCTGTACCAAAGGAGCTTACACTCTAATGTCCCCCACAATCACACACTATTATTATACATTTATATAGCTCTGACATATACCGCAGCGCTGTACAGAGATCACTGAGCCAATCACATCAGTCTCTGTACAGAGGAGCTTACACTCTAATGTCCCCTCCCCCCACAGTCACATCAGTCTCTGTACAGAGGAGCTTACACTCTAATGTCCCCTCCCCCACAGTCACATCAGTCTCTGTACAGAGGAGCTTACACTCTAATGTCCCCTCCCCCACACATCAGTCTCTGTACAGAGGAGCTTACACTCTAATGTCCCCTCCCCCACACATCAGTCTCTGTACAGAGGAGCTTACACTCTAATGTCCCCTCCCCCACAGTCACATCAGTCTCTATACAGAGGAGCTTACACTCTAATGCCCCCCCCCCACAGTCACATCAGTCTCTGTACAGAGGAGCTTACACTCTAATCCCCCCCCCCCCCCCCCCACAATCGCACTATTATACATTTATATAGCTCTACCATATACCGCAGTGCTGTACAGAGATCACTGAGCCAGTCACATCAGTCTCTGTACCAGAGGAGCTTACACTCTAATGTCCCCTCCCCACAGTCACATCAGTCTCTGTACCAAAGGAGCTTACACTCTAATGTCCCCTCCCCCACAGTCACACACTATTATATATGATTATCCACCGATCAGCTATAAAATTATCACCACTGACAGGTAAAGGGAAGAACGTTGATTATCCCATTACAATGACACCTGAAAGTGGGTGGGATATATTAGACTGCATGTGAACATGTTGTCCCTGAAGTTGATGTGTTGAAAGCAGGAAAATAGTTCCTGGCAGTTTGTTGTGTATGGGGCTGCGTAGTCGCAGAGTGGCCCATGCTGACTTGTGTTCAGTGGCTTAGTGGTTAGCACTTCTGCCTTGCAGCACTGGGGTCCTCCTACACGATCTGCATGGAGTTTGTATGTTCTCTCTGTGCCTGGTGTGGGTTTCCTCGCACCCTCCAGAGTCATGCTGGGAGGTGAATTTCCTCCTGTGTAGTATGTGTATATTGAGATAGGGAGAGTAGATGGAAAGGGCAGGGACTGATGTGTATGTTAAGCTGGGTGTCGATTGCATACCTGTAATAAGATGAATATATAGAGATTCTGGCAGTGTGTGTGTAATGGGTGGGGGGGGGGGGGGGGCGCACACCCTGGGAGGTCTGTGTATCATCATCTCACCATTACAGCTTCTGTCTGGGTAAAGCCGTCACAGATTTATCCTGATCTGCAGCGAATATCAAAGAGCGAGTGACACGGCGCGGAGTGGCTGATCCTCGTCCTCTTTCCTCCTGGGATTTGCTGCATGTGTAAAGCTTTTCTCAATCCCCTTTTTGTGGAAATGAGTTCTTGACATCCACCGCAGAAGACTTCCCACTGCGAGATGAAAGAGTCTTCATCTCCGAGATTTACCCTCCCCCGATTCACATCGCCGAACATGGATGAGTACTAATCGCTATGTGATGAATGACGCCATTAATGGTGGAGTCCGGGAGGAGCGGGTCATTTATTAATGGTGGAGTCCGGGAAGAGCGGAGCCATTTATTAATGGTGGAGTCCGGGAGGACCGGGGCCATTTATTAATGGTGGAGTCCAGGAGGAGGGGGCCATTTATTAATGGTGGAGTCCGGGAGGAGCGGGGCCATTTATTAATGGTGGAGTCCGGGAGGAGCGGGGCCATTTATTAATGGTGGAGTCCGGGAGGAGCGGGGCCATTTATTAATGGTGGAGTCCGGGAGGAGCGGGTCATTTATTAATGGTGGAGTCCAGGAGGAGCGGGTCATTTATTAATGGTGGAGTCCAGGAGGAGCGGGGTCATTTATTAATGGTGGAGTCCGGGAGGAGCGGGTCATTTATTAATGGTGGAGTCCGGGAAGAGGGGGCCATTTATTAAGGGTGGAGTCCGGGAGGAGCGGGGTCATTTATTAATGGTGGAGTCCGGGAGGAGCGGGGTCATTTATTAATGGTGGAGTCCGGGAGGAGCGGGGCCATTTATTAATGGTGGAGTCCGGGAGGAGCGGGGTCATTTATTAATGGTGGAGTCCGGGAGGAGCGGGGTCATTTATTAATGGTGGAGTCCGGGAGGAGCGGGTCATTTATTAATGGTGGAGTCCGGGAGGAGCGGGGTCATTTATTAATGGTGGAGTCCGGGAGGAGGGGGGCCATTTATTAATGGTGGAGTCCAGGAGGAGGGGGCCATTTATTAATGGTGGAGTCCGGGAGGTGCGGGGTCATTTATTAATGGTGGAGTCCGGGAGGAGGGGGGCCATTTATTAATGGTGGAGTCTGGGAGGAGCGGGGCCATTTATTAATGGTGGAGTCCGGGAGGAGCAGGGTCATTTATTAATGGTGGAGTCCGGGAGGAGCGGACCCAAAGATGTGGATAAAGTCCCCAGGGGCATGGTCACACCGCCAGCATTCCCGGGAGAGAGAAGACCTCATCCTGTGCACCCGAGTGGGAGTAAGATATGCCCTATGGACAATCTTGTATTGAATGAAGCAGTCTCTCAAGGAAACCAGTATTTTAAATGGGAAGTCCCATACATTCTCCCAATCCTCTGAGTCCATCTCTCGGAACATCCCGGCCCCATTGCTGATGGAACCTGGACAGTTCAGGAGAAGAGACCCAGAGGAGATGTGCATATAGCACTGAGGTGGGTATAGTCAAACCGCAAAATCCGCTCTAGGTCTGATTGCACCATCTGTCTTTCACCTGGAGGGAACTGAGCCTTGAAAGCATGGGACAACTGTAGATATCTGAATTTGTGGGAGAGCGGGGCGTTGTGTTGAGACATTAAGTGGTCAAAGGAGAATATCGTTGGGTCTCGGGTGATGTCTGAGAGAGCCTTGATATGGTACCTGGCCCATATCACAGGGTCTGGTATTTCGAAAAAGTATTGTAGGTTGGGATTGTTCCAGAGCGGGGCGTTCAGGGATACAGCGGTCAGAGGATACTTTTCACAGGTCAGGCCTTCCCTCCAGGCCCTAAGGGTGGTACGCATGGAAGGGGTTAGGTCGTATAAAGCCTTTGGACCCCGCAAAAGAAGATTCGACAACGCCTCCGCAGATTGCAACACCGCAGCTTCAATGGCCCAAGCCGAGTTGGATCCATCTGGAACAAGCCACCAGAATGCAGTGACCAATTGGGCCGCGATGAAGTATTTGTGACAGTCTGGGAAACTGTGAACAAGGGCACATTAGGGTGGTTAATTTAAAGCGGGGGGGGGGGCGTGGACCCCAAAGAAAGGAGGAGAAAATTTTGTTTAGTTGGGAAAAGAATGATTTGGGGATCCATTGAGGGGAGTTACGAAACAAGTATGTAAACTTGGGAAGGATTTTCATCTTGATGAGGTTAGCACGACCCAGTAGGGACAGAAGGAGGTTCTCCCATGCTTTCAGTTTGGCTTTGATTGAGTTGATTACTGGTGACAAGTTCATTGGAATTAAGTCAGTCACGTTCCCTGAAACACACACCCCCAAGTAGGTAAACTCGTCCGCCCATTGTAGCTGAAGAGAAGCCGAGGCCTCTTCTTTAGCTTCGACATCAATAGCCAGCAGCTGCAACTTTGCCCAGTTAACCCTGAGCCCCGTCACTACAGAGAATTCTCCCAGGACTGACAATGCCCCCTGCAGGGAGGAGCCTGCATTATTCAGGAAGAGGAGGAGGTTGTCTGCATACAAGGCCACCCTCTCCTCCAGCCAGCCCAGCCGTAGTCCTTTAATGTGTGGCAACACGTAGTGCCTCCGCCACTGGTTCCATGGCAATGGCAAAAAGTGCCGGAGAGAGGGCAGCCCTGTCGTGTAGCCCTAGAGAGTTTAAAGACTGAGACAGACGACCCCGGGGGGGCCATTTATTAATGGTGGAGTCCAGGAGGAGGGGGCCATTTTATTAATGGTGGAGTCCGGGAGGAGCAGGGCCATTTATTAATGGTGGAGTCTGGGAGGAGCGGGCCATTTATTAATGGTGGAGTCCAGGAGGAGGGGGCCATTTATTAATGGTGGAGTCCGGGAAGAGCGGGGCCATTTATTAATGGTGGAGTCTGGGAGGAGCGGGGCCATTTATTAATGGTGGAGTCTGGGAGGAGCGGGGCCATTTATTAATGGTGGAGTCTGGGAGGAGCGGGGCCATTTATTAATGGTAGAGTCCGGGAGGAGCGGGGCCATTTATTAATGGTGGAGTCCGGGAGGAGCGGGGCCATTTATTAATGGTGGAGTCCGGGAGGAGCGGGGCCATTTATTAATGGTGGAGTCCGGGAGGAGCGGGCCATTTATTAATGGTGGAGTCCGGGAGGAGCGGGGCCATTTATTAATGGTGGAGTCCGGGAGGAGCGGGGCCATTTATTAATGGTGGGAGTCCGGGAGGAGCGGGGCCATTTATTAATGGTGGAGTCCGGGAGGAGCGGGGCCATTTATTAATGGGGAAGTCCGGGAGGAGCGGGTCATTTATTAATGGTGGAGTCCGGGAGGAGCGGGGCCATTTATTAATGGTGGAGTCCGGGAGGAGCGGGTCATTTATTAATGGTGGAGTCCGGGAGGAGCGGGTCATTTATTAATGGTGGAGTCCGGGAGGAGCGGGTCATTTATTAATGGTGGAGTCCGGGAGGAGCGGGTCATTTATTAATGGTGGAGTCCGAGAGGAGCGGGGCCATTTATTAATGGTGGAGTCCGGGAGGAGCGGGGCCATTTATTAATGGTGGAGTCCGGGAGGAGCGGGGCCATTTATTAATGGTGGAGTCCGGGAGGAGCGGGGCCATTTATTAATGGTGGAGTCCGGGAGGAGCGGGGCCATTTATTAATGGTGGAGTCCGGGAGGAGCGGGGCCATTTATTAATGGTGGAGTCCGGGAGGAGCGGGGCCATTTATTAATGGTGGAGTCCGGGAGGAGCGGGGCCATTTATTAATGGTGGAGTCCGGGAAGAGGGGGTCATTTATTAATGGTAGAGTCCAGGAGGAGCGGGGCCATTTATTAATGGTGAGTCCGGGAGGAGCGGGGCCATTTATTAATGGTGGAGTCCGGGAGGAGCGGGGCCATTTATTAATGTGGAGTCTGGGAGAGCGGGGCCATTTATTAATGGTGGAGTCTGGGAGGAGCGGGGTCATTTATTAATGGTGGAGTCTGGGAGGAGCGGGGTCATTTATTAATGGTGGAGTCCGGGAGGAGCGGGGGCCATTTATTAATGGTGGAGTCCGGGAGGAGCGGGGTCATTTATTAATGGTGGAGTCCGGGAAGAGGGGGCCATTAATGGTGGAGTCCGGGAGGAGCGGGGCCATTTATTAATGGTGGAGTCCGGGAGGAGCGGGGCCATTTATTAATGGTGGAGTCCGGGAGGAGCGGGGCCATTTATTAATGGTGGAGTCCGGGAGGAGCGGGGCCATTTATTAATGGTGGAGTCCGGGAGGAGCGGGGCCATTTATTAATGGTGGAGTCCGGGAGGAGCGGGGCCATTTATTAATGGTGGAGTCCGGGAGGAGCGGGGCCATTTATTAATGGTGGAGTCCGGGAGGAGCGGGGCCATTTATTAATGGTGGAGTCCGGGAGGAGCGGGGCCATTTATTAATGGTGGAGTCCGGGAGGAGCGGGGCCATTTATTAATGGGGAAGTCCGGGAGGAGCGGGTCATTTATTAATGGTGGAGTCCGGGAGGAGCGGGGCCATTTATTAATGGTGGAGTCCGGGAGGAGCGGGTCATTTATTAATGGTGGAGTCCGGGAGGAGCGGGTCATTTATTAATGGTGGAGTCCGGGAGGAGCGGGTCATTTATTAATGGTGGAGTCCGGGAGGAGCGGGTCATTTATTAATGGTGGAGTCCGAGAGGAGCGGGGCCATTTATTAATGGTGGAGTCCGGGAGGAGCGGGGCCATTTATTAATGGTGGAGTCCGGGAGGAGCGGGGCCATTTATTAATGGTGGAGTCCGGGAGGAGCGGGGCCATTTATTAATGGTGGAGTCCGGGAGGAGCGGGGCCATTTATTAATGGTGGAGTCCGGGAGGAGCGGGGCCATTTATTAATGGTGGAGTCCGGGAGGAGCGGGGCCATTTATTAATGGTGGAGTCCGGGAGGAGCGGGGCCATTTATTAATGGTGGAGTCCGGAAGAGGGGGTCATTTATTAATGGTAGAGTCCAGGAGGAGCGGGGCCATTTATTAATGGTGGAGTCCGGGAGGAGCGGGGCCATTTATTAATGGTGGAGTCCGGGAGGAGCGGGGCCATTTATTAATGGTGGAGTCTGGGAGGAGCGGGGCCATTTATTAATGGTGAGTCTGGGAGGAGCGGGGTCATTTATTAATGGTGGAGTCTGGGAGGAGCGGGGTCATTTATTAATGGTGGAGTCCGGGAGGAGCGGGGCCATTTATTAATGGTGGAGTCCGGGAGGAGCGGGGTCATTTATTAATGGTGGAGTCCGGGAAGAGGGGGCCATTAATGGTGGAGTCCCGGGAGGAGCGGGGCCATTTATTAATGGTGGAGTCCGGGAGGAGCGGGGCCATTTATTAATGGTGGAGTCCGGGAGGAGCGGGGCCATTTATTAATGGTGGAGTCCGGGAGGAGCGGGGCCATTTATTAATGGTGGAGTCCAGGAGGAGCGGGGCCATTTATTAATGGTGGAGTCCAGGAGGAGCGGGGTAATTTATTAATGGTGGAGTCCGGGAGGAGCGGGGTCATTTATTAATGGTGGAGTCCAGGAGGAGCGGGTCATTTATTAATGGTGGAGTCCGGGAGGAGCGGGGTCATTTATTAATGGTGGAGTCCGGGAGGAGCGGGTCATTTATTAATGGTGGAGTCCGGGAGGAGCGGGGCCATTTATTAAGGGTGGAGTCCGGGAGGAGTGGGGTCATTTATTAATGGTGGAGTCCGGGAGGAGCGGGTCATTTATTAATGGTGGAGTCCGGGAGGAGCGGGGCCATTTATTAATGGTGGAGTCCGGGAGGAGCGGGGCCATTTATTAATGGTGGAGTCCGGGAGGAGAGGACCCAAAGATGTGGATAAAGTCCCCAGGGGCATGGTCACACCGCCAGCATTCCCGGGAGAGAGAAGACCTCATCCTGTGCACCTGAGTGGGAGTAAGATATGCCCTATGGACAATCTTGTATTGAATGAAGCGGTCTCTCAAGGAAACCAGTATTTTAAATGGGAAGTCCCATACATCCTTCCAATCCTCTGAGTCCATCTCTCGGAACATCCCGGCCCCATTGCTGATGGAGCCTGGACAGTTCAGGAGAAGAGACCCAGAGGAGATGTGCATATAGCACTGAGGTGGGTATAGTCAAACCGCAAAATCCGCTCTAGGTCTGATTGCACCATCTGTCTTTCACCTGGAGGGAACTGAGCCTTGAAAGCATGGGACAACTGTAGATATCTGAATTTGTGGGAGAGCGGGGCGTTGTGTTGAGACATTAAGTGGTCAAAGGAGAATATCGTTGGGTCTTGGCTGATGTCTGAGAGAGCCTTGATATGGTACCTGGCCCATATCACAGGGTCTGGTATTTCGAAAAAGTGTTGTAGGTTGGGATTGTTCCAGAGCGGGGCGTTCGGGGATACAGCGGTCAGAGGATACTTTTCACAGGTCAGACCTTCCCTCCAGGCCCTAAGGGTGGTACGCATGGAAGGGGGTTAGGTCGTATAAAGCCTTTGTACCCTGCAAAAGAAGATTCGACAACGCCTCCGCAGATCGCAACACCGCAGCTTCAATGGCCCAAGCCGAGTTGGATCCATCTGGAACAAGCCAAGTATTTGTGACAGTCCGGGAAACTGTGAACAAGGGCGCATTAGGGTGGTTAATTTAAAGCGGGGGGGGGGGGACGTGGACCCCAAAGAAAGGAGGAGAAAATTTTGTTTAGTTGGGAAAAGAATAATTTGGGGATCCATTGAGGGGAGTTACGAAACAAGTATGTAAACTTGGGAAGGATTTTCATCTTGATGAGGTTAGCACGACCCAGTAGGGACAGAAGGAGGTTCTCCCATGCTTTCAGTTTGGCTTTGATTGAGTTGATTACTGGTGACAAGTTCATTGGAATTAAGTCAGTCACGTTCCCTGAAATACACACCCCCAAGTAGGTAAACTCGTCCGCCCATTGTAGCTGAAGAGAAGCCGAGGCCTCTTTTTTAGCTTCGACATCAATAGCCAGCAGCTGCAACTTTGCCCAGTTAACCCTGAGCCCCGTCACTACAGAGAATTCTCCCAGGACTGACAATGCCCCCTGCAGGGAGGAGCCTGCATTATTCAGGAAGAGGAGGAGGTTGTCTGCATACAAGGCCACCCTCTCCTCCAGCCAGCCCAGCCGTAGTCCTTTAGTGCCGGTTCACACTGATGCGAGTTCATGACGAATTTGATGCGTCAAAAACATTCTAAATTCGCATGTCATCCATAAAGTCATTGTTTTCAATGACCGTCGTTCACATACATGCGTTGCGATTCCCCTACGAATGCGATGCGATAAAAAAAAGGGTCTTGTGCGAGTTTACTGCGTTGCGTTGCAAATTTAGCCTCCATAGACATCAATGTAAATCGTTCTGGAATCGCATTGTTGGTTCAGATATGTGCGAATTCCACCACACTACTCTCCACAAAAACCAGGAAATACACAGGAAGTTAACACCTTTTTTCTTTTTCCATTATGATTCCATTGGCTAGAACATCAATCGCAGCTATGACCAACTCCTGAAATTTGCGGTAAAATCGCGTTAAAATCGCGGTAAATTCGCGGTAAAATCGCACCTCACACAGGACAAAAAAACAGAACAAATTCGCAGCGCAGCAGTGTGAACCGGCACTTAATGTGTGGTGAGACACGTAGTGCCTCCGCCACTGGTTCCATGGCAATGGCAAAAAGTGCCGGAGAGAGGGCAGCCCTGTCGTGTAGCCCTAGAGAGTTTAAAGACAGGAGACAGACGACCCCGAGGGGGCCATTTATTAATGGTGGAGTCCGGGAGGAGCGGGGCCATTTATTAATGGTGGAGTCCGGGAGGAGCGGGGCCATTTATTAATGGTGGAGTCCGGGAGGAGCGGGGCCATTTATTAATGGTGGAGTCCGGGAGGAGCGGGGCCATTTATTAATGGTGGAGTCCGGGAGGAGCGGGGCCATTTATTAATGGTGGAGTCCGGGAGGAGCGGGGCCATTTATTAATGGTGGAGTCCGGGAGGAGCGGGGCCATTTATTAATGGTGGAGTCCGGGAGGAGCGGGGCCATTTATTAATGGTGGAGTCCGGGAGGAGCGGGGCCATTTATTAATGGTGGAGTCCGGGAGGAGCGGGGCCATTTATTAATGGTGGAGTCCGGGAGGAGCGGGGCCATTTATTAATGGTGGAGTCCGGGAGGAGCGGGGCCATTTATTAATGGTGGAGTCCGGGAGGAGCGGGGCCATTTATTAATGGTGGAGTCCGGGAGGAGCGGGGCCATTTATTAAAGTGGTTCTAAATCTAGAAGATGGAAACCCACACAGGATGAACATGCAAACTCCAGGCAGGTATTGCCGTGGTTGGGATTTGAACCGATGACCCGTACTACTGCTGGGTGGAAGATGGGGTGGGGGTTATTCCCTGTGGATGATGGGAGATGGGGTGGGGGTTATTCCCTGTGGATGATGAGGTGGGGGTTATTCCCTGTGGATGATGGGGGATGGGGTGGGGGTTATTCCCTGTGGATGATGGGGGATGGGGTGGGGGTTATTCCCTGTGGATGATGGGAGATGGGGAGGGGTTAATTCCTGTGGATGATGAGGTGGGGGTTATTCCCTGTGGATGATGGGGGATGGGGTGGGGGTTATTCCCTGTGGATGATGGGGGATGGGGTGGGGGTTATTCCCTGTGGATGATGGGAGATGGGGTGGGGTTATTCCCTGTGGATGATGGGGGATGGGGTGGGGGTTATTCCCTGTGGATGATGGGAGATGGGGTGGGGTTGTTCTTGTGGATGATGGGAGATGGGGTGGGGTTGTTCTTGTGGATGATGGGGTGGGGGTTGTTCTTGTGGATGTAGGGGTGGGGTTGTTCTTGTGGATTATGGGAGATGGGGTGGGGTTGTTCTTGTGGATGATGGGGTGGGGGTTGTTCTTGTGGATGATGGGGTGGGGGTTGTTCTTGTGGATGTAGGGGTGGGGTTGTTCTTGTGGATGATGGGAGATGGGGTGGGGTTGTTCTTGTGGATGATGGGAGATGGGGTAGGGTTATTCCCTGTGGATGATGGGAGATGGGGTGGGGTTATTCCCTGTGGATGATGGGAGATGGGGTGGGGTTATTCCCTGTGGATGATGGGAGATGGGGTGGGGTTGTTCTTGTGGATGATGGGGTGGGGGTTGTTCTTGTGGATGATGGGGTGGGGGTTATTCCCTGTGGATGATGGGAGATGGGGTGGAGGTTATTCACTGTGGATGATGGGAGATGGGGTGGAGGTTATTCCCTGTGGATGATGGGAGATGGGGTGGGGGTTATTCCCTGTGGATGATGGGAGATGGGGTGGGGTTGTTCTTGTGGATGATGGGAGATGGGGTGGGGTTATTCTTGTGGATGATGGGAGATGGGGTAGGGTTATTCCCTGTGGATGATGGGAGATGGGGTGGGGGTTATTCACTGTGGATGATGGGAGATGGGGTGGGGGTTATTCCCTGTGGATGATGGGAGATGGGGTGGGGTTGTTCTTGTGGATGATGGGAGATGGGGTGGGGTTATTCTTGTGGATGATGGGGAAGGTGGTAGCTGTGCTCAGTCATGTGATGTCAGGTATGTTGTCAGTCTCTGGATTATGGTTATGCCCATCTGGGGGTGATCAAACCTATTGATCTGCCCCCTCTGTACGATTGTTCTCAGTGTACTGTAGTTACAGCCGTGGCCAAAGGCTTTTATTGACAATTACATGAAGTTTATGCAGAGAGTCAATATTTACAGTGTTGACCCTTTTTTTTTTTTTTTTTCAAGTCCTCTGCAATTGGCCCCCGGCATGCTCTCAACAAACTTCTGGGCCACATCCTGACTGATGGCCGTCCCCCATTCTTGCATAATTCTTGTTGGAGTTTGTCAGAATTTGGGAGATTTTTTGTCGTTCCCCCCCCCCCGCATCTTGAGGATTGACCACAAGTTCTCAATGGGATTAAGGTCTGGGGAGTTTCCTGGCCGTGGACCCAAAATTTCCATGTTTTGTTCCCCAAGCCATTTAGTTATGACTTTTGTTCCTCACCAAAGTGTTCTTGGATGGTTGGGAGAAGTTGCTCTTGGAGGATGTTTTTGAACCATTCTTTATTTATGGCGGTGTTCTTAGGCAAAATTGTGAGTGAGCCCCCCACCCCCTTGACTGAGAAGCAACCCCACTCACGAAAGGTTTTAGGATGCATGACACAGGACTGATAGTAGCGCTCACCTTTTCTTCTCCGGACAAGGTTTTTTCCGGTTGCCCCAAACAATCAGAAGATGACTTTCCCCCAGTCCTCAGCAATCCAATCCCTGTACCTTTTGCAGAATATCAGTTTGTCCCTGATGGTTTTTCTGGAGAGAAGTGACTTCTTTGCTGACCTTCTTGACACCAGGCCATCCTCCAAAAGTCTTCTCACTGAGCGTGCCGATGCCCTCACACCTGCCTGCTGCCATTCCTGAGCAAGCTCTGTATTGGTGGTGCCCGGATCCCGCAGCTGAATCCACTGTAGGAGACGGTCCTGGTACTTGCTGGACTTTTTCGGGCGCCCTGAAGCCTTTTTCACAAAAGTTGAACCTCTCTCCTTGAAGCTTTTGATGATCCGATAAATGGTTGATTTGGGTGCAATTTTAGTAGCGGCAATATCCTTGCCTGTAAATCCCTTTTTATGCAAAGCAATGATGACTGCACGTGTTTCCCTGCACGGTAACCATGGTTTAATAGAGGAAGAACAATGATTTCAAGGACCACCCTCCTTTTTAAGACCCCTTTCACACTGAGGCAGTTTTCAGCCGTTTTAGCGATTGAAATAGCACCTGAAAAGCGCCTCTCGTGCCTCCCCAATGTGAAAACCTGAGTGCTTTTACACCCGGGAGGTGCACTTGCGGGATGTTAGAAAAAGTCCTGCAAGCACCATCTTTGGGGCGGTTTTGGAGCGCACATTGCTCCCTAATTGCCCCTGCCCATTGCAAGGAATGGGCAGTGCTTCGGAAGTGCCACAACACAGGAGTTTTTAACCCCTTCTTTGGGGTTAAAAGCGGCCAAAAAGCGCCGCTTAAACAGCGCTAAAGCCCCGCGGCGCTTTAGCGCGCAGCCCCAGCGTGAAGGGGATCTTAAGCTTCCGATCTGTTAGACCCCTTTCAAACTGGGGCAGTGCGGGCATTGGCTGTTATAGCGGTGCTTTTCGGCTGCTAGCGGGGTGCCTTTAACCCCCGCTAGCAGCCGAAGAAAGGGTTAAAAGCGCCACTGCCAAAGTGCTTTGCAGGCGCTGCCCATTGATTTCAATGGCAGGGGCAGTGGAGGAGCGGTGTACCTCAGATGCTGCTTGCAGGACTTTTTTTTTCGTCCTGCAATCAGCATTAGAGTGATTTCCAGCCTTGTCCTCGTCAACACTGACACCTGTGTTAACAAGAGAATCACTGACATGTCAGTTGGTGCTTTTGTGGCAGGGCTGAAATGCAGTGGAAATGTGTTTTTTTTTTTTATGGGATTAAGTTAATATTCATGGCAAAGAGGGACTTTGCAAATAATTGCAATTCATCTGATCGCTTTTCATAACATTCTGGAGTATTGCCATCATAAAAACTGAGGCAGTGGACTTTACAAAAATTAGTATTTGTGTCATTCTGAAAACTTTTGGCCACAGCTGTATGGGGGTTAGAAGGTGGAATAGGATTGGACGGAGGAGATGGATTATGATGTCATTATTCTGGACCCTGTGTGAGGACCGGGCGGTCTCTTCCCATTCAGGGGTACAATACTGGTTTGTCTTTCATTTGTTGGACAAGTCTGCCCCCTGCTGGTGAGATGATGTTCATTCAGGATCTCAGAATCCTAAACCTGTGTGTTCAAATATTCTGTATTTATTTTATTATCCTTTATACATATGAACGGGTTTGTGTAATGAAAGAAACTTAATCCAGACCTTAACACATCTATTAGTCTCCCATTATTTCACTTCATGCCATCTGTAACTTTACATACATGTGCACTTCTTATAATAATAGATACATAAAGATTTTAACTTTACGCATTGTAATGCCTATAAAGTAAATTTTCAAAGTTTTCAATTAGTATCCTAATTTATTCAGGACATGGCACATTCTTACCGTTCTTGTATCCACAGTGCCACCCTGTGGTGATAAATAATAACAAATAAATGTATTTCTAATAAATACATAAAAGCTCATGAACTCCTATCAGGTAAACATTGTATGGATGACGTACTGTGATTGCTTTCTATGAATGACATACAAAGGATGGCGATAATCCAGTCAGGATGGATTTTTATCAGCAAAAACAACAATCAGGGGAATCCATCTTTGTATTTCTGTTAGATTTATTGAATTTTAGAGAATTTTGGGCTACATGGGTACCTCATCCTATAGGATACATTTCCTATAGGACATTTTGAAAAGAACAGCTGGCGGACTTTAGCACTACCAGAAGAGGACAATAAATAAAATATTGTCTTTATTACAAAAGTTAATGCTAAAAAAAGAAAGGTTTCTTCTATGGGACTTTGAAAGGCAGAAACACCTTGACAATCAAGTTATATTGAAAATATATTTATATTTTTATTAGAAAAGTTTAAAAATGAGAGTGTAACATTAATGAAAAACAAATTTGGGTGCATATTAAGTGTAATATCAAAAGAAACGTGTGTGTGTATACAGACAACCACTTGGCTCTGTCGAGTAGCAAAATAAGACAGAGGATTTCCCAACGCGTTTCAAGGTTAGTAGCCGTAAACCTCTTCTTCAGGGGCTAGTGGTTCAATAATTGGTTGTCTACAATTAATAGAAAGCAAAAAAGTAGTAAGCATTCATCCTAAAAACATATATAAGCAGAGTTTTTCAGCCAATTTTTTAGGCTGGACCCCCCCGGCTTATACTCGAGTGAGGGTGTGGCCTCACTGTGCCCATCTGCAGCCGTACCTTTGATAACTAAAACAGTGGGTATCTCCCGCTGTGTTATGCAGTCTGTTCGGTGGCCGTCCATTGTACCAAAGCCCCGCCTCCTCGTCCGTGATAGAGAAACACTGATACAATGCTGGGAAACTGTATCAGTGTTCTGCCTAACACGGACGAGAAGAAGGAGGTGGGGCAATGGATGGCCGCCAAACAGACTGCATAACATAGCGGGAGACACCTGCTGTTTTTGTAATCAAAGGTACGGCTGCAGATGGGCACTGATGATACAGGTGGGCACAGTGAGGCTGCAAATGGGCACAATGAGGCTGCAGATGGGCACTGATGATACAGGTGGGCACAGTGTGGCTGCAAATGGGCACTGATGATACAGGTGGGCACAGTGAGGCTGCAGATGGGCACTGATGATACAGGTGGGCACTGATGATACAGGTGGGCACAGTGTGGCTGCAATTGGGCACTGATGATACAGGTGGGCACAGTGAGGCTGCAGATGGGCACTGATGATACAGGTGGGCACAGTGAGGCTGCAGATGGGCACTGATGATACAGGTGGGCACAGTGAGGCTGCAGATGGGCACAGTGAGGCTGCAGATGGGCACTGATGATGCAGGTGGGTACGGTGAGGCTGCAGATGGGCACAGTGAGGCTGCAGATGGGCACTGATGATACAGGTGGGCACAGTGAGGCTGCAGATGGGCACTGATGATACAGGTGGGCACAGTGAGGCTGCAGATGGGCACTGATGATACAGGTGGGCACAGTGAGGCTGCAGATGGGCATTGATGATACAGGTGGGCACAGTGAGGCTGCAGATGGGCATTGTTTACCCAGTAGCTGCTGCATTTTCCCACCCTAGGCTTATACTCGAGTTAATACGTTTTTTCTCATTTTTTTTTTTTTTTGGTAAAATTAGTTGCCTCGGCTTATATTCGGGTCGGCCTATACTTGAGTATATACGGTAGGTAGATTTTACAGTAAACATATTGTAATATTTTAGTATAAATTCTAACCATGTATTTCTTGAGAGTCGCCAATATTGCATCCGATTTAAAAACGGGGAGAAAGTCTGCTGCCATTATGTCAACCAGATTGAAAAAATCCAATGTGGGAGGAGGGCACCGCAGGCCCAGATTCCGGATCAAACACAGAAGGCACTTCGCGTCCACCCAGCCCCACAAATGCCCCAGCAAAAGTTAAAATTGTTTCTTAAAAGAACACCATTAGCTCAATACATATATAACATGTCAATCAATACCCTTATGTGACTCTGTTACTGCTATGTCAATAGGTTGACGCATTTCACAATTGTAGCTTCCTCGGGACCTCGATATATTGACCACAGATAGAGATGGCCTATCCAAAGAGGAAGGCATAGCTGTTAATCGTACTGTTATCATAACATCAGCATAGTACACGTATCAACCTGGTTTTGGAGTTCTCTCGTTGGATAGGTCATCTCTATCTGTGGTCAAGATATATAGAGGTCCTGAGGAAGCTATAATTGTGAAACGCGTCAACCTCTTGACATAGCAGTAATAGTTACATAAGGATATTAATTGACACGTTATATATGTATTGAGGTAATGGTTTTCTTTTTAGAAAAAGTATGTTAAATGATGATTTTACCTTTATGTTATAAAGACAATATTTTATTTATTGGATTTTCATTGTCCTCTTCTGGTACCACTAAAGTCCGTCAGCTGTTCTCTTCCAAATTTCTAAGATTTATTGAATTGTATTTATATTGTTGCATTTATTTATCTCCATATGGTACAATTACATATACAAAACGCATATTTGTACAATCTATTTTTATATAATTTCCCCATCATCAGAATACAATGATCGCTGCTGGTGGCTGTAGCCGTTGGCAGGGATCACATGAGAAAACCTGACGGTCAATAGATCGACTTCAGTACAACCAGCCTGCCCATAGATGGATTGAAGTTTTGAATTTTGATCGTTCTTTGGCCCGGCCTAAGTCTCGGCGATGGAGTTGGTCTTCTCTACACATCTGCATATTTCCCCGGCTTCCCCATAGAGCGTCGGGGACATAAGAAGAAATGCAAATTTCCTATTCAGATATTACAATTGCTGTCCCACCCCACACATGAGATGAGCCCAAACAGTGATTTCCATGAGACGGGGATGACAATGCGTCTGCTTTGTGCACCTGCTGGGCTGACAACACAGCTGCCGGGAGAGAGACGCGGCTCCGTCTGAGGATCGGAATAATCATCGTACAGCGATACAAAACGGTCGTCCTTGCTGTAGTGTTTGGTCCCCAGAAGATGGCGCACTTCTGTCTACTATTGATGTCTAATCCTGTATTTCTTGTGTGTCTTCCCTCTGCAGGTAACAGCCCTCTGGACAGCCCCAGAAACTTCTCCCCCAGCGCCGTCGCTCATTTCTCCTTCGTTCCGGCTCGCAGGTAAGACGCCTGTGTGTGACAGAGAACAGCTCTGCTTGTTGTATTGTTCTACTCTTATGTCTTGTCCATTACAGTCAGCCTGGTTCTCCCTGAGGACAAGTGATTGGGAGAAAGATTGCTATGAGCAACACTTGAGCTCCGTTCACACTTGTGATGCAACTTTGGATGTGTGCGACTTTGGCTTTGACCATTGATAATGGACAACTGTTTCACAACTGTCGCATGTACAGGTGCATCTCAAATTTCTTTATCGTACATCATAGGACACAGAGCCTCAAGTAATTACTTGGTGGGTTGTGGGCCTACCTTCAGGTGTTGACACTGGTGTAACCAATACAGGAAGTTGACTCCCCTATATAACCCCTCCTCCTTCCAGGAGTCCTCAGTTTTTTCGCCAGTGCCTAAGGCTAAGTGGATTCGGCAAATTATAATTCGAACTACAGCATGAAAGGTCTTCTTTATGGAGAGATCTGGGATCTCTTCTCTACCTTTTAAAGCAAAAAGTCATGAAATAAATATATATAAATAAAAGTATAGATAGATATGTATGTGTGTGTATATATATATATATATATATATATATATATATATATATATATATATATATATATATATATTCTTTTGCTTTAAGGGAAAAAAAAAACATGTTTACATGGCCCGAGAATCGAAAGCGACGCCGACATCGCTCCGGTCCTCCAAAGCCATAGAGATGAGCGGTGGCCATCTAGCCATCGCCTATTTCTATGGAAAAACCCTGCAGACCCTACCGATCAGTAACGTTAGCCCGGGAACCCGGGAAGCAGCAAGAAAGAGGGGGAGGAGGGGGGGGAAGAAGCATCTCTCTCGCCGCTTCTGAAAGTGATCTTGTGGCGAATACGTGGAAGTTAGGCGGTCAGCAAGTGGTTATAAAAGTTATATATTAGAAATGTGAACGATTTTTCAGCCTAATGCAGTATTTTTCAGCTTGGTAATTACATTATGATTGCCGGCAGCAATTATTATTACCAATATTATTCCTATTGTGATTATTTTTATTTTTATCGTGGTCGTTGGCTTTTAATTTATACTTTTTAAAACTTATTTTTCTTCTTGGGATTACTTCTATTTTGGGATTACCTTCTCTCTCGAAACGCGTTGGCTTGATGTACTTGTCACTACTCTCAATAAACACCTCCTTGTCTACCATCAAACTTGTATTCTTTTGGACAGGGGGCGCTCCTTCTTATTATTCCAGGTTTTACATGTGGAAACAACCTTAAACTTGTATCAAAAAGGCAGCAGCCCTAAGAGGGCTCACCACCAGCAGTACTGGGACAGGGTCATCCGACGCCCAGGGCAAGGATGCAGAATTGCCCCCCCCCCCCTCCCCCACTATTAATACACGCTGTAGAATGGGTATACCACCCTGCGTGCATTTTTTGCCCCTTTGCATCATCGAGGGCAACCGCCCCCTCCTGCCCTCCCCTTGTCCCAGCTGTGACCACCAGTATCCATCTTTGGGCACAACCAACTGGAGGGATATCTCCTTACTCTCACCCACACAACCACCCAACCATGACCAGTGACTGAGCCAGTCAGTCCAACGTGGTCTTCAGCACAAACAAGTTACCACTTTAATCACAGGGAAGGGCATGGGCAATGTGCCAGGAGAAGCAGCTAAAACTTACCAGCCCCCCCCCCGCCTGTCATGAAAAATCAGCCAGGAATAGAATAGCACTCAATGGCAGATTTATTGGGCCAGCATGAGCGGCTCTAATCGCAGGGTAGTACCAGGCCTGATCCTCCGGTATAGATCCTGTATATGTAAAAAGGTCACAGCTATAGCTATATTCCATGTGAATGGTTGTGGCTGCCTTTCCCTTTATCACCATTAGATGGCAGCAGTCGCTAAATGACTTCAGAGTGTATTGCAGTGGTTTTCAAGGTGTAGGGGGGCTCAACTGTGGCCCCTGACCGAACCAAAGGGCCACACATATTTAATATATGACAGAAGACTGTCAGACCTCAGACATGGGCCCCTTTCACACTTATAGGACTTCAAAGTCGCGTAATTTTACAGCAATTTCACGGTCGCGATTTCGCAGCCACTATTTTGCCACTATTTTGCCGCGATTTGGGAGCAGTACTACTTTGTACAACTTTGCCACAACTTTGGCATTACCAATTCTCAGCTTGTGCTTACAAAGTAGTGCTGAAATCGTGTCTCTATTATTCGGGTCCGATTTGCATGCTACTTGAGGGTTTAACATTGAGGTCTATGGAGTACAAATCGGAAGTTGGACTACTTAAAGTCGTGCCAATTTGAATGGTAGTCATTGAAAATCATGTAGAATGACTTGTCATACGATTTTGCAGTACAAAATCGTGGGACAAGTCGTATAAGTGTGAAAGGGGCCATAATGGAGAAGATGATCAGAGACTGGAGACATGCAACAGGACATAGAGAGAGACTGGAGACATGCAACAGGAGATAGAGAGAGACTGGAGACATGCAACAGGAGATAGAGAGAGACTGGAGACATGCAAAAGGAGATAGAGAGACTGGGGACATGCAACAGGAGATAGAGAGAGACTGGAGACATGCAACAGGACATAGAGAGAGACTGGAGACATGCAACAGGAGATAGAGAGACTGGGGACATGCAACAGGACATAGAGAGAGACTGGAGACATGCAACAGGACATAGAGAGAGACTGGAGACATGCAACAGGACATAGAGAGAGACTGGAGACATGCAACAGGAGATAGAGAGACTGGAGACATGCAACAGGAGATAGAGAGAGACTGGAGACATGCAACAGGACATAGAGAGAGACTGGAGACATGCAACAGGAGATAGAGAGACTGGAGACATGCAACAGGAGATAGAGAGAGACTGGAGACATGCAACAGGAGATAGAGAGACTGGAGACATGCAACAGGAGATAGAGAGAGACTGGAGACATGCAACAGGAGATAGAGAGAGACTGGAGACATGCAACAGGAGATAGAGAGAGACTGGAGACATGCAACAGGACATAGAGAGAGACTGGAGACATGCAACAGGAGATAGAGAGAGACTGGAGACATGCAACAGGAGATAGAGAGAGACTGGAGACATGCAAAAGGAGATAGAGAGACTGGGGACATGCAACAGGAGATAGAGAGAGACTGGAGACATGCAACAGGACATAGAGAGAGACTGGAGACATGCAACAGGAGATAGAGAGACTGGGGACATGCAACAGGAGATAGAGAGAGACTGGAGACATGCAACAGGAGATAGAGAGACTGGAGACATGCAACAGGAGATAGAGAGAGACTGGAGACATGCAACAGGACATAGAGAGAGACTGGAGACATGCAACAGGAGATAGAGAGACTGGAGACATGCAACAGGAGATAGAGAGAGACTGGAGACATGCAACAGGAGATAGAGAGACTGGAGACATGCAACAGGAGATAGAGAGACTGGAGACATGCAACAGGAGATAGGGAGAGACTGGAGACATGCAACAGGAGATAGAGAGAGACTGGAGACATGCAACAGGACATAGAGAGAGACTGGAGACATGCAACAGGACATAGAGAGAGACTGGAGACATGCAACAGGACATAGAGAGAGACTGGAGACATGCAACAGGAGATAGAAAGAGACTGGAGACATGCAACAGGACATAGAGAGAGACTGGAGACATGCAACAGGAGATAGAGAGACTGGAGACATGCAACAGGAGATAGAGAGAGACTGGAGACATGCAACAGGAGATAGAGAGACTGGAGACATGCAACAGGAGATAGAGAGACTGGAGACATGCAACAGGAGATAGGGAGAGACTGGAGACATGCAACAGGAGATAGAGAGAGACTGGAGACATGCAACAGGAGATAGAGAGAGACTGGAGACATGCAACAGGACATAGAGAGAGACTGGAGACATGCAACAGGCGATAGAGAGAGACTGGAGACATGCAACAGGACATAGAGAGAGACTGGAGACATGCAACAGGACATAGAGAGAGACTGGAGACATGCAACAGGACATAGAGAGAGACTGGAGACATGCAACAGGAGATAGAAAGAGACTGGAGACATGCAACAGGACATAGAGAGAGACTGGAGACATGCAACAGGAGATAGAGAGAGACTGGAGACATGCAACAGGACATAGAGAGAGACTGGAGACATGCAACAGGACATAGAGAGAGACTGGAGACATGCAACAGGACATAGAGAGAGACTGGAGACATGCAACAGGACATAGAGAGAGACTGGAGACATGCAACAGGACATAGAGAGAGACTGGAGACATGCAACAGGAGATAGAGAGACTGGAGCCCCATCCCAGGAGCTGGCGAGAGACTGGAGCCCCATCCTAGGAGCTGGCGAGAGACTGGAGACATGCTGCATGAAACAGCCAGATCTCTCTCACTATAGACTCTACAAGTGAATGCTTACTTATTGACTGCTGAGGGCTGCAGGTCGGGCGCCAGGGTTGTAGTGTAAGGGGATGACCTGTGGATGGGGTCTGCTATGACTTTGGATCATACATGTGTAATTGTGTACTCTTCTATTCCCGGATAGACATGGGGCTCGGTAAGCTTTAGCTGCGTCTCCTATCATATCTCCATGTCTTTCTTTGTAGCTGCACTGACATGGCTTGGTGCCGGCCGGTGTACAAACAGTGAAGAGAAATAAACCTTACGCCCCGTTTTCATTTTTTGATGAATGGATCTCTGTTGGTTGTGTGGTGATGTGTTGGGTACATGAATAGAGAGGTATAACAAGCAGCGTTATCCTGTGCATGTCAGTAATGTGAAATATTTCTTTAATCCAGCCATGGGCACAGAGCGGACAGGTAACCCGAACTCCTCTCCTCTTGCTGCATGTTTGTGTGTTCACCTGGCTGGTCACGCCACGTCATGCGTCACATTTACCAAAGTCTCTGTAAGGGGTGACTGCGGGAAGAGGATCCGGTTTTGAAAAATGACAAAAGGGGGAAATGTGATTGGGTGATGCAGGGCAGTGCGATTTGCTCCTCTTTCAGAAACTTTGATAAATGAGGCGCAGGGTGTGTCAGATGTGCGTTTTATGACATGCATTTGTCTGCCTAATCTCCATCACTGTGCATGTGGCTTTGGGGACGTCATTCACTATTCTTTGTGGTATTCGGTGCTGTGTTGTGTGTACTTCATCCTCCTCTCCTGTACAGAGCAGTGTCCCTCTGAGCAGCAACTCGATCACATTTCTTATTACCGCTTACATGTCAAATCCGTATCATACAAGGGCTTTACCAAAAGTCATGCAAAAGTGAACAGAACTTACCGGTCCTTCATATTTTTACATGTTGATAGAGTAACTCTTTCTCTATAGTAACTCTTCTCCTTCCTTCCTTCCTTCCTTCCTTCCTTCCTTCCTTCCTTCCTTCCTCCTCCTTCCTTTCTCCTCCTTCCTTTCTCCTCCTTCCTTCCTTCCATCCATCCATCCTTCCTTCCTTCCACTTCCCATTCTTCCACCCCCCCTTCTTCCTCCCCCCCTTCTTCCTCTCCCCCCTTCTTCCTCTCCCCCCTTCTCCCCCCCTTCTTCCTCCCCCCCTTCTTCCTCTTCCCCCCTTCTTCCTCTTCCCCCCTTCTTCCTTTTGTTCCTCTTCCTTTTCCCCTTCCTCCTATTCCCCTTCCTCTTCCCCTTCTTCCTCTTCTGCCTCTTCCCCTTCTTCCCCTTCTTCCCCTTCTTCCCCTTCTTCCTCTTCTTCCCCTTCTTCCCCTTCTTTCTCTTCTTCCTCTTCTTCCTCTTCTTCCCCTTCTTCCCCCTCTTCTTCCCCTCCCCTCTTCTTCCCCCTTCTTCCTCTTCCTCTTCCTTCCCCTTCTTCCTCTTTCTCTTCTACCCCTTCTTCCTCTTCCTCTTCTTCCCCTTCTTCCCCTTCTTCCCCTTCTTCCCCTTCCCCTTCTTCCTCTTCTTCCCCTTCCTCTTCCTCCCCTTCCTCCCCTTCCCCTTCTTCCTCTTCTTCTTCCTCTTCTTCTTCCTCTTCTTCTTCCTCTGAAAAAGCTGAAATGCCTAGCAACAAATGATGCAGCAGAATAGTTTTCTCTATTGGCAAATATAAAACCACCAAAGCTCAGAAACGCTGTATAAAATCGAGCAAGTCGGGCATAAAAACGCACCAAAAAAATGGTGCTACGCTTAGGTATGAATGCAGTCTTGGGGCTCGTTCACACGAGGGCGTTGCATTTCAATGGCACCTTGAGGCTCTTCCTCTTCTTCCCCTTCCTCTTCCTCCCCTTCTTCTTCTTCTTCCTCTTCCTCTTCCTCTTCCTCTTCCTCTTCCTCTTCCTCTTCTTCTTCCTCTTCCTCTTCTTCTTCCTCCTCTTCCTCTTCCTCTTCTTCTTCCTCTCCTTCTCCTCCTTCTCCTTCTTCCTCTTCTTCCTCTTCTTCCCCTTCTTCCCCTTCTTCCCCTTCTTCCTCAATATGTAATAATACATAAAGGAATAACCCCTAACCTTAAAAATATTCTGCCTCTTCCTCTTCTTCCCCCTTCTTCCTCTTCCTCCTCTTCCTCCTCTTCCTCCTCTTCCTCCTCTTCCTCCTCCTCCTCCTCCTCTTCTTCCTCTTCTTCCTCTTCTTCCTCTTCCTCCTCCTCCTCCTCCTCCTCCTCCTCCTCCTCCTCCTCCTCTTCTTCCTTCTCCTCTTCCTTCTCCTCTTCCTCCTCCTCTTCCTCCCCTTCTTCCTCTTCTTCCTGAATATGTAATAATACATAAAGGAATAACCCCTATCCTTAAAAATCTTAAATTATTAATAGTAATAATGTAATAAAATAAACGCCCAAACCAGAACAAAAAAATAAATACGATAATAATAATGTATTTATTTTGGGTTAGGGTGTTTAGTTTGTATTATTTTTATTTTTTTAAGGGTTAGGGGCTAATTTATTTATTACTTAGTATTTATTTATGATTATTATTAGTAGTATTAACCCCTTACCCTAATGAAAAAAATACATAATAAAAAAAGAAATAAAAGCTAATGGAAAAGCTAAAAAAGCTGAAATGCCTAGCAACAAATAATGCAGCAGAATAGTTTTCTCTATTGGAAAATATAAAACCACCAAAGCTCAGAAACGCTGTATAAAATCGCGCAAGTCGGGCATAAAAACGCACCAAAAAAATGGTGCTACGCTCAGGTATGAATGCAGTCTTGGGGCTCGTTCACACGAGGGTGTTGCATTTCAATGGCACCTTGAGGCCCTTTCACTATGTGCCCAGCAGAAACGTGCAGAATGGACCAGATTTTGTCCACCGAGGTGCATTGGAACCCATTCATTCTGAATTGGCTGCCCACCCCAGCACACCTCAATGAAGGAGTATGTTCCAGAAAGTGCGTGGTGGTATGAATGAGCCCCAACACGCCCCGTCTACATTTCTGCCATTCATAGAGCGGCTCACAATACTTTCATGTCGCTGGTCACTGCTGGAATCTTATGCTGTTCTTATTTGTTGTGTTTGTCAGTCTGCTGGTCTAACAAATGCTTATATTATATACAGAGAGGAGAGATTTCTCTTGGCAGCTACAATAATTAATAATCATTTTGTGAACAGCCGTTTTTTCTGCCCGTCTCCTCTGACATGTTATAGAAGTGTGGCAGGTCGCCAGTGTGAACATCAGGTGTTGATGCATCTGTCCAAATTCATCATCTGTACACCTGTCAGGCTTGGCGCAAAATTTTGAGCTGTCATTTTTAGTGACGATAGACCTGCACCTAATCCTTTCCGGTCTTGTTTCAGGACGGATGGACGACGCTGGTCCTTGGCATCTCTGCCGTCTTCGGGTTATGGAACCAACACTCCCAGTTCCACTGTCTCAGTAAGTGCCCTTTTACTGCGACCTGTGTTCCTTGTCCCCCCATCTCCAGTAAAAGTCTGTTTTCTTCCCTCTGTGATGCCAGTGACTGTGATCTGAGGTCCCAGCTGGCAGTGCAGGGTCATCTGAGGTCCCAGCTGGCAGTGCAGGGTCATCTGAGGTCCCAGCTGGCAGTGCAGGGTCATCTGAGGTCCCAGCTGGCAGTGCAGGGTCATCTGAGGTCCCAGCTGGCAGTGCAGGGTCATCTGAGGTCCCAGCTGGCAGTGCAGGGTCATCTGAGGTCCCAGCTGGCAGTGCAGGGTCATCTGAGGTCCCAGCTGGCAGTGCAGGGTCATCTGAGGTGCCACCTGGCAGTACAGGGATATTTAGGCTCATGGGAGGTCTTACTTGGCAGTATTGGGTCATCTGAGGTCCCATGGGGGCAGTACAAGAGTCATCTGAGGTCCTGCATGGCTGTACAGGGTCATCTGAGGTCCTGCATGGTGGGACAGGGTCATCTGAGGTCCTGCATGGCGGGACGCGGTCATCTGGGGTACCATAAGGCAGTACTAGGTCATCTTAGGTCCCATGTTGGCAGTACAGTGTCATCTGAGGTCCTGCATGGTGGGACAGGACAGTTCCTGTGTGGGAGTACAAGGTAATCTGAGGTCCCAGGTGGCAATGCAGGGTCTTCTGAGGTTCCACGAGGCTGTACAAGGTCAACTGAGGTCCCTCGTGGCAGTACTGAGTCTTCTGAAGTTTCACAAGGCAGTACTAGGTCAACTGAGGTCCCATGGGGCAGTACAAGTCCCATGTTGACAGTACAGTGTCATCTGAGGTCCCATGTGGCAATGCAGGGGAATCTGATGTCCCACATGACAGAAGTGCCCCTGTGCACTTCCTGAACGATCATCCATAATAGAGTTTTCCTCTCTGAGATGGATGGAGGAAGACGTTTAATGTCAGAAAAAGAATGTAACCACAGCTCTGACACGCAACAGTCTGCTTGCACCTCAGTTTTATTCTTGACATTCATTATAAGATCTTCTTGAATCTGCTCTGTAACACCTGTCTGCGGCTGACCGTCACAGCGTCACCTGTAGCCCGGTGCGGGGTCCGCCGCTCTCATGAAGCCCAGTTGAAGAGGGACGTTTGACTCCTGTCAGGGCTGTGATGTTATGTGAAGCCTCTTTTACTGTTTCTTGTGCGGTTTTGTTTTTCCTCCTCTGTACACGAGCAGTCCCGTATGCATGCGGTTTTAGTGTTTTTCTTCTGTGTTTTCTGTACTCAGTCATCATGCTCATCCCAGGAGAAGCTGCACCAGCTGCCATTTCAGCCAACGGCAGACGAGCTGCACTTCCTGACCAAACACTTCAGCACTGAGAACATCACAGATGAGGAAGGACGGCAATCACCTGTCATGCGACCCCGATCCAGAAGCCTCAGGTAAGGAGGACCCTCCTCTTCCTTTATATCCACCCCTGACCGTCTTCTGCCCCTCCTCTTCATTTGTATATACCGCCCCATCCCCCTCATTTGCCTGATAACATGTCTTGTCCTTCCCCAGCATAATCACTTGCCTTTCCCCTTCCAGTCATTGTGCCTCTTCTCCACCTGACATCATACCTTGCCTCTGTCAGGTTCTGTCCTCTGCCTGAAAACATGTCTTGCTCCTCCCAGGCATTCTGCTCCTCCCCTCTCTCATTACATGCCTTGCCCCTCCCAGGCATTCTGCTCCTCCCCTCTCTCATTACATGCCTTGCCCCTCCCAGGCATTCTGCTCCTCCCCTCTCTCATTACATGCCTTGCCCCTCCCAGGCATTCTGCTCCTCCCCTCTCTCATTACATGCCTTGCCCCTCCCAGGCATTCTTCTCCTCCCCTCTCTCATTACATGCCTTGCCCCTCCCAGGCATTCTGCTCCTCCCCTCTCTCATTACATGCCTTGCCCCTCCCAGGCATTCTGCTCCTCCCCTCTCTCATTACATGCCTTGCCTCTCCCAGTCATTGCACTCTTCCTCTGCTTGACCCTCCCAGTGATTCTTCCCCCTCCCCTGTCAGAGAATATATCTTGTGCCTCTATCATTCTGCTCCTCCCCTGTGTTTTATCATGCCTTGACCCTCCTCTGCTTAATAACATGCCTTGCCCCTCCCAGTCACTGCCCAATTCCAACCTCCTAAAATGCTTTGTCCCTCCCAGTCAGTCTGCTCCTCTCCTGTGTTGAAGCATGTCTTGCCCCTCCCAGTCACTCCCCCTCCCCTGCCCTATGCCTTGCCCATCCCAGTCACTTCCTCTTTCCAGCCTCCTACCATGCCTTGCCACCCCCCCCCCCCCCCCCCAGTCACTTCCTCCTCCCAGCCTCCTAACATGCCTTGCCACCCTTAGTCGCTTTCAGCTTCCAGACATGCCTTGCCCCCCCCCACAGTCGCTTCCTCCTTCCAGCCTCCTAACATGCCCTGCCCCCCAGTTACTTCCTCTCTCCAGCCTCCTAACATGCTTTGCCCCCCCCCCCCCCCCCCCCGTCACTTCCTCTTTCCAGCCTCCTAATATGCCTTGCACCCCCCACCCCCCCGTCACTTCCTCTTTCCGGCCTCCAACCATGCCCCCCCCCCTTTAGTTGCTACCTCCATCCAGCTTCCTACCATGCCTTGCTCCCCCCCCCCTTCTTAGTCACTTCCTCCTCCCAGCCTCCTAGCATGCCTTGCCTCTCCCCGTTAGTCGCTTCCAGCTTCCTAACATGCCTCCCCCCCCCCCCCCCCCCAGTCACTTCCACCTTCCAGCCTCCTAACATACCTTACCCCTCCCCCTTAGTCGCTTCCAGCTTCCTAACATGCCTTCCCCCCCTCCTAGTCACTTCCTCCTTCCAGCCTCCTAACATACCTTATCCCTCCCCCTTAGTCGCATCCAGCTTCCTAACATGCTTTGCCCCCCCCCCCAGTCGCTTCTTCTTTCCAGCCTTCTAACATGCCTTGCCCCCCAGTTACTTCCTCTCTCCAGCCTCCTAACATGCTTTGCCCCCCATCACTTCCTCTTTCCAGCCTCCTACCATGCCCCCCCCCTTAGTTGCTACCTCCTTCCAGCCTCCTAACATGCCTTGCCCCCCCCCCCCCCAGGTACTTCCTCTTTCCAGCCTCCTAGCATGCCTTGCCCCCCCCCCCAGTCGCTTCGTCCTCCCAGCCTCCTAAAATGCCTTGCCCCTCCCCCTTAGTCGCATACAGCTTCCTAACATGCTTTGCCCCCCCCCGGTCACTTCCTCCTTCCAGTCTTCTAACTTGCCTTCCCCCGCCCCCCAGTTACTTCATCTCTCCAGCCTCCTAACATGCCTTGCCCCGCCCCCCAGTCATTTCCTCTTTCCAGCCTTGTAAGATGCATTGCCCCCCCAGTCAATCTTCCTCTCCTATCATTATAGTCTTATGACATCATTTTACTATTCCTGTGCCCCTCCCTGCCTGACAGCCCTTTAGTGTGGCCATAAGTCACCCTACCCTCCCCCTTCTGTCAGTCCCCCCCCCTCCCTTGTCATTTTACTCCTTCTCTGCCCTATAGCATCCCTACCTTCTCCAACATCTGCCCCGCCCACTCCCGGTCAGTGTGGTCCCGCCTTTGTGCCAATTCTTCTTCATCCACAATCACTGCTCCTCCCTCCCATCATTCTCTTGTCAGTCTTGCCCCTCCCTCCCATCATTCTCTTGTCAGTCTCGCTCCTCCCTCCCATCATTCTCTTGTCAGTCTCGCTCCTCCCTCCCATCATTCTCTTGTCAGTCTCGCTCCTCCCTCCCATCATTCTCTTGTCAGTCTCGCTCCTCCCTCCCATCATTCTCTTGTCAGTCTCGCCCCTCCCCCCCCCCATCATTCTCTTGTCAGTCTCGCCCCTCCCCCCCATCATTCTCTTGTCAGTCTCTCCCCCCCCCCCCATCATTCTCTTGTCAGTCTCGCCCCTCCCTCCCATCATTCTCTTGTCAGTCTCGCCCCTCCCTCCCATCATTCTCTTGTCAGTCTCGCCCCTCCCTCCCATCATTCTCTTGTCAGTCTCGCCCCTCCCTCCCATCATTCTCTTGTCAGTCTCGCCCCTCCCTCCCATCATTCTCTTGTCAGTCTCGCCCCTCCCTCCCATCATTCTCTTGTCAGTCTCGCCCCTCCCTCCCATCATTCTCTTGTCAGTCTCGCCCCTCCCCCCCCATCATTCTCTTGTCAGTCTCGCCCCTCCCTCCCATCATTCTCTTGTCAGTCTCGCCCCTCCCTCCCATCATTCTCTTGTCAGTCTCGCCCCTCCCTCCCATCATTCTCTTGTCAGTCTCGCCCCTCCCTCCCATCATTCTCTTGTCAGTCTCGCCCCTCCCTCCCATCATTCTCTTGTCAGTCTCGCCCCTCCCTCCCTCCCATCATTCTCTTGTCAGTCTCGCCCCTCCCTCCCTCCCATCATTCTCTTGTCAGTCTCGCCCCTCCCTCCCTCCCATCATTCTCTTGTCAGTCTCGCCCCTCCCTCCCGTCAGTCTCGCCCTCCCTCCCTCCCTCCCATCATTCTCTTGTCAGTCTCGCCCCTCCCTCCCTCCCTCCCATCATTCTCTTGTCAGTCTCGCCCCTCCCTCCCTCCCTCCCTCCCATCATTCTCTTGTCAGTCTTGCCCCTCCCTCCCATCATTCTCTAGTCAGTATTGCCCCTCCCCTCTGCCTCTTTGTGAATGTCGTACCTCCTGGTTTTCTAATGGCCTCGTCAGGCTTGTATGTGTGTTCTATCAGGACAGGCTGCTTGTCCTCGGTGTATCCGTGTGATCTATGAAAGGACACGAGTATAAACTGATCAATGTATTGATTAGCTGGAATGTGTGGAGGGGACAGACATGTGACCATCTGTTCTCCCCCCTCTCCTGGGATGCGGATTATCAGATATTACTTACACCTTACCTTCTCCGCATGATGAATGATCCCCATTGCGGTGGAGATTAGTGGCGCGGTGATGGCGGCTCGGAGCCGGTTATCAATATGGAGGGAGGTGACATTCCCGGAGATCGTTAGGAGTTTTCACATCATCAGTTTGACGGATGAGAGGAAATGTCAGCCATTCGTCATATGCAAATAACCCGAAAAATTCCCACCACTCAGACGGCTGGAAATTATTTTTCAGCATCTAATATAAAGAGCGAATCAGAGAAGAGCTTACACTGAGTGCGCTGGGACTGGCAGGAAATAAGACCACTTACCTGCTGAGACCCCAAAAAAAAATACTGCGCTATCCCTTAAGTGAAAATATTCACACATGTGTTCAGTGAAAAACCAAAGCAAACAAAAACGAGCATGAAATAAAAAATGCTGCTGCAACCTTAAATGCGAGACAACCCCCACCTTACTAACTATACAGATAATAGGCTGCGCTGCTAATAAATGAACGTGATCATAATAAATACAACCACCTTAGTGACAATTGAACATAAACAAAATATTTTATAACAATTGAATGTGAACAAAATAGTAAAAAATGCAATATTGAAAAAACATGAATCACATGCAGAAATGGTGAGTGAGAAATTTAGTGATCAAAACAATTGAATCAAGTCCATGTAATCATAAGATAAAATAAAACAGAAGTTCTTATGGGTGCAGAAAATTGTTGGATAGAGGGAGAAAGACACCCTTTCTTCAAGTGATGTAAAAAGACTAACTTCGTAAGGAGCAGCAGCTGAAGCCGGCCGGCGCAATATTGATTTTACAGGCGAACTTTTACGGCACAATTTGTAAGTGCTTTTCTTTTATTTAATAAAGTAACTTTTTAACTGTATCACGCTATGGAGCATTTTTCTTTGTATTTATCCATGGATTGGGAGCGGAAACATCATCTTTAGGCTGATTCCCTGGGGAGGTGGCTTGTGACATACGTACTGACAGAGACCCAGTGGCTGGGGGACACAGCCACTTGCGTGTATGATCTCTCTGACAGGAGATCTTTGGATCTGGTAAGGGGCTTGTCTACTTGAGGTGGAGGAACTCCCTATAACAACACGCTCCTTACGAAGTTAGTCTTTTTACATCACTTGAAGAAAGGGTGTCTTTCTCCCTCTATCCAACAATTTTCTGCACCCATAAGAACTTCTGTTTTATTTTATCTTACGATTACATGGACTTGATTCAATTGTTTTGATCACTAAATTTCTCACTCACCATTTCTGCATGTGATTCATGTTTTTTTCAATATTGCATTTTTTACTATTTTGTTCACATTCAATTGTTATAAAATATTTTTGTTTATGTTCAATTGTCACTAAGGTGGTTGTATTTATTATGATCACGTTCATTTATTAGCAGCGCAGCCTATTATCTGTATACCTGCTGAGACCCACCTGCCAAAATTCCGTCTTCTTATATTCTCATTTAAGGATGAACTCCAAGCAAACCGCTAAAAACACACCTGGGGGGAGAGTCGGCCCACCTGGGGTGAGAGTCGGCCCACCTGGGGTGAGAGTCGGCCCACCTGGGGGAGAGTCGGCCCACCTGGGGTGAGAGTCGGCCCACCTGGGGGGAGAGTCGGCCCACCTGGGGGGAGAGTCGGCCCACCCTGGGGGGAGAGTCGGCCCACCTGGGGGAGAGTCGGCCCACCTGGGGGGAGAGTCGGCCCACCTGGGGGGAGTCCGCCCACCTGGGATGATCCGCCCCCCCCACCTCCACCTGGGCGAGTCCGCGCCCCCCCCTCCTGGGCAAGTCCGCACCCCCCCTCCTGGGCGAGTCCGCACCCCTCCTTTGGTGACCCTGATATTGGAAAGTTTGGAGATCCCAGTATAAATGGTGGTTAAATTCTGATCTGATGAGGGGGGAGATCTGCCCATGTATAATATGAATGGATGCCCCCTCCGGTCAGTGGGTCGATTGGGGTGGGGGGAGGAGACGATCGTCTTGCATTCATCTCCTCTCACCTGGTAACAGAATTTGCGTTCTCTGCTGGAGAATGGTGGGCGCCTTCCCGCCTGTGTGCCGCACGTTCTCCTCTGGCAGGTCGAGGGTTAAGTGAATTAATCCCGCGCCACTTCCAAGAATCGCCCAATTAGATACGGCTACCGTCTCGGCTTCTCTAATTGAGCTACACTGAAATCTACATCCAGATTTATGGTCCGCCGAGCTAATGTGCTGGGATGAACCTCCGTCCAGGACATTCATATTCATAAACCCCCCCCCCGGCCCCTCCCCCCAACCTCTGCTACAAAACACTGACAGACAGTGGTGGGATGTGAAGTGTCCTCTGTGTGATATTCCTCCACTCATTACTGTATAGCAGAGCTCCTCACAGTGCCTGCAGGCTGACCGTGTGACCTGGGACACCCCTCATTACATAGTATAGCAGAGTTCCTCACAGTGCCTGCAGGCTGACCATGTGACCTGGACACTCCTCATTACAGTGGCTGTAGGGGGTCCCCCGCACCCGCTGTTCATCTTAGGGGGGGGTCTCTCCGCACCCGCTGTCCACTCTTGGGGGGGTTCCCCCGCACCTGCAGTCCACCCTTAGGGGGGTCCCTGCACCCGCTATCCTCTCTTAGGGGGGTACCCCGCACCCGCCATCCACTCTTAGGGGGGTCCCCCACACACACTGTCCACTCTTGGGGGGGGTCCCCTGCACCCGCTATCCACTCTTTAGGGGGGTTCCCCGCACCCGCTGTCCACTCTTAGGGGGGTCCCCCCGCACCGGCTGTCCACTGTTAGGGGGGTCCCCCCGCACCGGCTGTCCACTGTTAGGGGGGTCCCCCGCACCGGCTGTCCACTGTTAGGGGGGTCCCCCGCACCGGCTGTCCACTGTTAGGGGGGTCCCCCCGCACCGGCTGTCCACTGTTAGGGGGGTCCCCCCGCACCGGCTGTCCACTGTTAGGGGGGTCCCCCGCACCGGCTGTCCACTCTTAGGGGGGTCCCCCGCACCGGCTGTCCACTCTTAGGGGGTACCATCGCACCCGCTATCCACTCTTGGGGAGGTCTCCCTTGCCCGCTGTCCTCCCCTGGACTGGGGGGTTCTCCTTTTTGTAGCGCCACCCACTGCATGTTTACGTTCAGCTGATTATCCGTATGATTCTCGCAGTCACATTGGCTGTAGAGACTTTTATGATGTGAGATCTCTCCGCCGCCGCCGCAGTCAATCACATATTTAATTTGACATTTTATTTTGGCGTTGGCTTGTTCATGTAAATCTGCTCCCCCCCCCCCTCCTCTCTCCTCCGAGGATTCGCCGCTTGTTTCCTACAAACATTTCCTCCCCGGCCAATTTACTATCCGGCTGATTGAAATTCCTGTGTGAAGGTTACAGAAGCCTTTCCTGTGTGCCGTCATTTGTTATCTTCACTCTTCTTTTATGTGCTTTATTGTATTCACTCTCCCCACCCCACCCCCACCCCCGCTGCACAGATGTAGGTGATCCCTGACAGGTGTGAGAAATCACCTACTGCCCCAAAAGTCAGACCTTCGTTCCCGTTCTCTAAATTACTAAAATGCACATAATAAAAATGTTTCAAATAATAATGTGATGATGGGAGTTGTGGAATATTCTTTGTGGATGATGGGGGTTGTGGAATATTCTTTGTGGATGATGGGGGTTGTGGAATATTCTTTGTGATGATGGGGTTGTGGAATATTCTTTGTGGATGATGGGGGTTGTGGAATATTGTGGAATATTCTGGGCGGATGATGGGAGTTGTGGAATATTCTGGGCGGATGATGGGAGTTGTGGAATATTCTGGGTGGATGATGGGAGTTTTGGATGATGGGAGTTGTGGAATATTCTGGGTGGATGATGGGAGTTGTGGAATATTCTGGGCGGATGATGGGAGTTGTGGAATATTCTGGGCGGATGATGGGAGTTGTGGAATATTCTGGGCGGATGATGGGAGTTTGTGGAATATTCTGGGCGGATGATGGGAGTTGTGGAATATTCTGGGCGGATGATGGGAGTTCTGGAATATTCTGGGCGGATGATGGGAGTTTGTGGAATATTCTGGGTGGATGATGGGAGTTTTGGATGATGGGAGTTGTGGAATATTCTGGGTGGATGATGGGAGTTGTGGAATATTCTGGGTGGATGATGGGAGTTGTGGAATATTCTGGGTGGATGATGGGAGTTGTGGAATATTCTGGGTGGATGATGGGAGTTTTGGATGATGGGAGTTGTGGAATATTCTGGGTGGATGATGGGAGTTGTGGAATATTCTGGGTGGATGATGGGAGTTGTGGAATATTCTGGGTGGATGATGGGAGTTGTGGAATATTCTGGGTGGATGATGGGAGTTGTGGAATATTCTGGGTGGATGATGGGAGTTGTGGATGATGGAGTTGTGGAATATTCTGGGTGGATGATGGGAGTTGTGGATGATGGGAGTTGTGGAATATTCTGGGTGGATGAGGGGAGTTGTGGATGATGGGAGTTGTGGATGATGGGAGTTGTGGATGATGGGAGTTGTAGACAATGGGAGTTGTGGTATACTGTGGGTGAATGATGGAGTTGTGGAATATTCTGGGTGGATGATGGGAAGTTGTGGATGATGGGAGTTGTGGATGATGGGAGTTGTGGACGATGGGAGTTGTGGACGATGGGAGTTGTGGACGATGGGAGTTGTGGTATACTGTGGGTGAATGATGGGAGTTGTGGAATTTTCTCGGTGGATGATGAGAGTTGTACTCTCTGATCTCCATCTGGCCTCCTGTGATTAGTAAGATGTTAATGTCACGTTGGGGGTGTTGGGATCCGGCTGACGTTCGGTGTGATAACACAAATATCGGCGGAGTCTTTAGGCTCGTCTCTTCCCTCCAGATTTACTCTCTGACCTCCCGGCTCGCTCATCCGTCCCGGCATTAAATATTCTGTCACTTCATGTCCCCGAGGGATCCCAACTGAGACGAGAGGAAAACACAGCGGTGTTCCGGCCCCCTCCGCCCGCCGTTGGCTTGGGTGACACACCACTGGGGGGCTATTAATCTTCTCGCCATGCCTGACTGCAAAACAATTAGCTGAGAAGAGAAATTAATTTTTTTCTGTTCCCAATGAATGGGTTAAATAGTTATTGATAAAACACCGATTGCTCTAATTAAACACACAACCAAAACACAAAGTGGTTTATAAACTGGAGCGATCGGCTGTATGTGAGATTCACCAATGATGACCTCCTGCAGTCAGACCTGTTAATGAGCCTCCATCATGGGGCCCTTGTGCCATGTGGATGACACCATCCTGAAGTCAGCCCCATTGAAGAGGCTGTATAATGGGGCCCTTGTACCATGCCGGTGACACCATTCCAAAGCCAGACCTGTCGTTGAACCTCTATCATGGAGTCCTTGCATTTTGTGGATGATGTCATCCTACAGTTAGACCTATCAGTGAGCCTCTGTCATGGGGCCCTTATACCGTGTAGATGACACCATCCTGAAGTCTGACCCGTCGTTGAGCCTCTATCTTGGGGCACTTGGATGACCTGTCAATGTGCCTCCATCATGGAGCCCTTGTACCATGCAGGTTACACTTTCCTAAAGTCAGACCCATCAGTGAACCTCTATTATGGAGCCCTTGCACCTTGCGGATGACCTCGTCTTGAAGAATACCCGTCAATGAGCCTCAGTCATGTACCTCATACATGATACAATCCTGCAGTCGGAATATTCTAGGTGGATGATGGGAGTAGTGGAATATTGTGGGTGGATGATGGGAGTAGTGAAATGTTCTTTGTGGATGATGGGAGTAGTGGAATGTTCTTTGTGGATGATGGGAGTAGTGGAATGTTCTTTGTGGATGATGGGAGTTGTGGAATATTCTAGGTGGGATGATGGGAGTTGTGGAATGTTCTTTGTGGATGATGGGAGTTGTGGAATATTCTGGGTGGATGATGGGAGTTGTGGAATGTTCTTTGTGATGATGGGAG
>JBBHAA010003867.1:0-112631 GCA_037953035.1 Aquarana catesbeiana
ACACGGCTACCACCTATCAGAGGATACAGAGAGAGGACACGGCTACCACCTATCAGAAGATACAGAGGGAGGACACGGCTACCACCAATCAGAGGATACAGAGGGAGGACACGGCTACCACCTATCAGAGGATACAGAGGGAGGACAAGGCTACCACCTATCAGAGGATACAGAGGGAGGACACGGCTACCACCTATCAGGAGATACAGAGGGAGGACACGACTACCACCTATCAGGAGATACAGAGGGAGGACACGGTTACCACCTATCAGGGGATACAGAGGGAGGACACGGCTACCACCTATCAGGAGATACAGAGGGAGGACACGACTACCACCTATCAGGAGATACAGAGGGAGGACACGACTACCACCTATCAGGAGATACAGAGAGAGGACACGGCTACCACCTATCAGAGGATACAGAAAGAGGACACGGCTACCACCTATCAGAGGATACATAGAGGACACGGCTACCACCTATCAGAGGATACAGAGGGAGGACACGGCTACCTATCAGAGGATACAGAGGGAGGACACGGCTACCACCTATCAGAGGATACAGAGGGAGGACACGGCTACCTATCAGAGGATACAGAGGAAGGACACGGCTACCACCTATCAGAGGATACAGAGGGAGGACACGGCTACCACCTATCAGAGGATACAGAAAGAGGACACGGCTACCACCTATCAGAGGATACATAGAGGACACGGCTACCTATCAGAGGATACAGAGGGAGGACACGGCTACCACCTATCAGAGGATACAGAGGGAGGACACGGCTACCTATCAGAGGATACAGAGGGAGGACACGGCTACCACCTATCAGAGGATACAGAGGGAGGACAGGACTACCACCTATCAGGAGATACAGAGGGAGGACACGGTTACCACCTATCAGGAGATACAGAGGGAGGACACGGCTACCACCTATCAAAGGATACAGAGGGAGGACACGGCTACCACCTATCAGGAGATACAGAGGGAGGACACGGCTACCACCTATCAGAGGATACAGAGGGAGGACAGGACTACCACCTATCAGGAGATATAGAGGGAGGACACGGTTACCACCTATCAGGAGATACAGAGGGAGGACACGGCTACCACCTATCAGAGGATACAGATGGAGGACAGGACTACCACCTATCAGGAGATACAGAGGGAGGACACGGCTACCACCTATCAGGAGATACAGAGGGAGGACAGGACTACCACCTATCAGGGGATACAGAGGGAGGACACGGTTACCACCTATCAGGAGATACAGAGGGAGGACACGGCTACCACCTATCAGAGGATACAGAGGGAGGACAGGACTACCACCTATCAGGAGATACAGAGGGAGGACACGGTTACCACCTATCAGGAGATACAGAGGGAGGACACGGCTACCACCTATCAGAGGATACAGAGGGAGGACAGGACTACCACCTATCAGAGGATACAGAGGGAGGACAGGACTACCACCTATCAGGAGATACAGAGGGAGGACACGGTTACCACCTATCAGGAGATACAGAGGGAGGACACGGCTACCACCTATCAGAGGATACAGAGGGAGGACAGGACTACCACCTATCAGGAGATACAGAGGGAGGACACGGCTACCACCTATCAGGAGATACAGAGGGAGGACAGGACTACCACCTATCAGGGGATACAGAGGGAGGACACGGCTACCACCTATCAGAGGATACAGAGGGAGGACACGGTTACCACCTATCAGGAGATACAGAGGGAGGACACGACTACCACCTATCAGGAGATACAGAGGGAGGACACGGCTACCACCTATCAGAGGATACAGAAGGAGGACACGGCTACTACCTATCAGAGGATACAGAGGGAGGACACGACTACCACCTATCAGAGGATACAGAGGGAGGACACGACTACCACCTATCAGAGGATACAGAGGGAGGACACGACTACCACCTATCAGAGGATACAGAGGGAGGACACGACTACCACCTATCAGAGGATACAGAGGGAGGACACGGCCACTGCCTATAAAGGGGCTGCCATGTCAGGGAGTACAGAATGGTGTCACACAGAATCTCTCACCTGCTGCTCGGTGTTGAATGAGTGGAAGTTGTAGTCGTAGGTCAGCTCAGTTCCCGCTGGCATGTCCTTCAAGGCATACAGACCGATGCGGTAAACCCCATTCACCGACCTGGCCACAAGACAGTGATATCAACACATGAGACAGACCTGGCAGTAGGAGGCGCTGCATTATACAGGGGGAGAGAGATCTGGCAGTAGGGGGCGCTGCATTATACAGGGGGAGACAGACCTGGCAGTAGGGGGCGCTGCATTATACAGGGGGAGACAGACCTAGCAGTAGGGGGCGCTGCATTATACAGGGGGAGAGAGATCTGGCAGTAGGGGGCGCTGCATTATACAGGGGGAGAGAGATCTGGCAGTAGGGGGCGCTGCATTATACAGGGGGAGAGAGATCTGGCAGTAGGGGGCGCTGCATTATACAGGGGGAGACAGACCTGGCAGTAGGGGGCGCTGCATTATACAGGGGGAGACAGACCTGGCAGTAGGGGGCACTGCATTATACAGTGGGAGACAGACCTGGCAGTAGGGGGCGCTGCATTATACAGGGGGAGACAGATCTGGCAGTAGGGGGCGCTGCATTATACAGGGGGAGACAGATCTGGCAGTAGGGGGCGCTGCATTATACAGGGGGGGGACAGACCTGGCAGTAGGGGGCGCTGCATTATACAGGGGGGGACAGATCTGGCAGTAGGGGGTGCTGCATTATACAGGGGGGGGACAGATCTGGCAGTAGGGGGCACTGCATTATAGAGGGGGAGACAGATCTGGCAGTAGGGGGCGCTGCATTATACAGGGGGAGAGAGATCTGACAGTAGGGGGCGCTGCATTATACAGGGGTAGACAGATCTGGCAGTAGGGGGCGCTGCATTATAGAGGGGGAGACAGATCTGGCAGTAGGGGGCGCTGCATTATACAGGGGGAGACAGATCTGGCAGTAGGGGGCGCTGCATTATACAGGGGGAGACAGATCTGGCAGTAGGGGGCGCTGCATTATACAGGGGGAGACAGATCTGGCAGTAGGGGGCGCTGCATTATACAGGGGGAGACAGATCTGGCAGTAGGGGGCGCTGCATTATACAGGAGGAGACAGATCTGACAGTAGGGGGCGCTGCATTATACAGGGGGAGACAGACCTGGCAGTAGGGGGCGCTGCATTATACAGGGGGGGACAGATCTGGCAGTAGGGAGCGCTGCATTATAGATGGGGGAGACAGACCTGGCAGTAGGGGGCGCTGCATTATACAGGGGGGGACAGATCTGGCAGTAGGGGGCGCTGCATTATACAGGGGGAGACAGACCTGGCAGTAGGGGGCGCTGCATTATACAGGGGGAGACAGATCTGGCAGTAGGGGGCGCTGCATTATACAGGGGGGGACAGACCTGGCAGTAGGGGGCGCTGCATTATACAGGGGGAGACAGACCTGGCACTAGGGGGCACTGCATTATACAGGGGGAGAGAGATCTGACAGTAGGGGGCGCTGCATTATACAGGGGGAGAGAGATCTGGCAGTAGGGGGCGCTGCATTATACAGGGGGAGACAGACCTGGCAGTAGGGGGCGCTGCATTATAGAGGGGGAGAGAGATCTGGCAGTAGGGGGCGCTGCATTATACAGGGGGAGACAGACCTGGCAGTAGGGGGCGCTGCATTATACAGTGGGAGACAGACCTGGCAGTAGGGGGCGCTGCATTATAGAGGGGGAGAGAGATCTGGCAGTAGGGGGCGCTGCATTATACAGGGGGGGACAGACCTGGCAGTAGGGGGCGCTGCATTATACAGGGGGAGACAGACCTGGCAGTAGGGGGCGCTGCATTATACAGGGGGAGAGAGATCTGGCAGTAGGGGGCGCTGCATTATACAGGGGGAGACAGACCTGGCAGTAGGGGGCGCTGCATTATACAGGGGGAGACAGACCTGGCAGTAGGGGGCGCTGCATTATACAGGGGGAGACAGACCTGGCAGTAGGGGGCACTGCATTATACAGGGGGAGACAGACCTGGCAGTAGGGGGCACTGCATTATACAGTGGGAGACAGATCTGGCAGTAGGGGGCGCTGCATTATACAGGGGGAGAGAGATCTGGCAGTAGGGGGCGCTGCATTATACAGGGGGGGACAGACCTGGCAGTAGGGGGCGCTGCATTATACAGGGGGGGACAGATCTGGCAGTAGGGGGCACTGCATTATACAGTGGAAGACAGACCTGGCAGTAGGGGGCGCTGCATTATACAGGGGGGACAGATCTGGCAGTAGGGGGCGCTGCATTATACAGTGGGAGACAGACCTGGCAGTAGGGGGCGCTGCATTATACAGGGGGGGACAGACCTGGCAGTAGGGGGCGCTGCATTATACAGGGGGGGACAGACCTGGCAGTAGGGGGCGCTGCATTATACAGGGGGGGACAGACCTGGCAGTAGGGGGCGCTGCATTATACAGGGGGGGACAGATCTGGCAGTAGGGGGCACTGCATTATACAGTGGAAGACAGACCTGGCAGTAGGGGGCGCTGCATTATACAGGGGGGACAGATCTGGCAGTAGGGGGCGCTGCATTATAGAGGGGGAGAAAGACCTGGCAGTAGGGGGCACTGCATTATACAGTGGGAGACAGACCTGGCAGTAGGGGGCGCTGCATTATAGAGGGGGGGACAGACCTGGCAGTAGGGGGCGCTGTATTATAGAGGTCTCACCATTTCTGCATCTCACAGTTGGGGTCACAGCTGTGGTTGATGAAGCGCGCCTCGTTGCCCATCCGGTAACTGTCAATCACCATTCCAGAGTCCAGGCTGAGGCAGTAGTGATCGTTGTGGTTGTGATATTGTTCAATCATCCGATTTCTACACACAGAGAGAACACAAATTATTCCAGAGTCCCACCAAACTCCTCCTACAACTGTACCACAGACACCCCCACCGTGCCACAGACACCCCCACCGTACCACAGAAACCCCCACCGTGCCACAGACACCCCCACCGTGCCACAGACAACCCCACCGTGCCACAGACAACCCCACCGTGCCACAGAAACCCCCACCGTGCCACAGACGCACCTACCGTGCCACAGACACCCCCACCGTGCCACAGACACCCCCACCGTGCCACAGAAACCCCCACCGTGCCACAGAAACCCCCACCGTGCCACAGACACCCCCACCGTGCCACAGACACCCCCACCGTGCCACAGAAACCCCCACCGTGCCACAGACACCCCCACCGTGCCACAGAAACCCCCACCGTGCCACAGACACCCCCACCGTGCCACAGAAACCCCAACTGTACCACAGAAACCCCCACCGTGCCACAGACACCCCCACCGTGCCACAGAAACCCCCACCGTGCCACAGACACCCCCACCGTGCCACAGAAACCCCAACTGTACCACAGACACCCCCACCGTGCCACAGACACCCCCACCGTGCCACAGAAACCCCCACCGTGCCACAGACAACCCCACCGTGCCACAGACAACCCCACCGTGCCACAGACAACCCCACCGTGCCACAGAAACCCCCACCGTGCCACAGACGCACCTACCGTGCCACAGACGCACCTACCGTGCCACAGACACCCCCACCGTGCCACAGACACCCCCACCGTGCCACAGAAACCCCCACCGTGCCACAGAAACCCCCACCGTGCCACAGACACCCCCACCGTGCCACAGACACCCCCACCGTGCCACAGAAACCCCCACCGTGCCACAGAAACCCCCACTGTGCCACAGACACCCCCACCGTGCCACAGAAACCCCCACCGTGCCACAGACACCCCCACCGTGCCACAGAAACCCCAACTGTACCACAGACACCCCCACCGTGCCACAGAAACCCCCACCGTGCCACAGACACCCCCACCGTACCACAGACACCCCCACCATGCCACAGACACCCCCACCGTGCCACAGACACCCCCACGTGCCACAGACACAGGGATTGTACCACAGACACCCCCACCGTACCACAGACACAGGGATTGTACCACAGACACCCCCACCGTGCCACAGAAACCCCCACCATGCCACAGACGCACCTACCATGCCACAGACACCCCCACCGTGCCACAGACACCCCCACCGTGCCACAGACACCCCCACCGTACCACAGAAACCTCCACCGTGCCACAGAAACCTCCACCGTGCCAAAGACAACCCCACCGTGCCACAGACAACCCCACCGTGCCACAGACAACCCCACCGTGCCACAGACACCCCCACCGTGCCACAGAAACCCCCACCGTGCCACAGAAACCCCCACCGTGCCACAGAAACCCCCCCCGTACCACAGACACCCCCACCGTGCCACAGAAACCCCCACCGTGCCACAGACGCACCTACCGTACCACAGACACCCCCACCGTGCCACAGACACCCCCACGTGCCACAGACACAGGGATTGTACCACAGACACCCCCACCTTACCACAGACACAGGGATTGTACCACAGACACCCCCACCATACCACAGACACAGGGATTGTACCACAGACACCCCCACCGTGCCACAGACACCCCCACCGTGCCACAGACACAGGGATTGTACCACAGACACACCCACTGTACCACAGACACAGGGATTGTACCACAGACGCACCCACCGTACCACAGACGCACCCACCGTGCACCCACCGTACCACAGACACAGGGATTGTACCACAGACACACCCACCATACCACAGACACAGGGATTGTACCAGACACACCCACCGTACCACAGACGCACCCACCGTACCACAGACACACACCCACCGTACCACAGACACAAGGTTTGTACCACAGACACCCCCACCGTACCACAGACACAGGGATTGTACCACAGACACACCCACCATACCACAGACACACCCACCGTACCACGCACCACAGCCACACCCACCGTACCACAGACACAGGGATTGTACCACAGACACACCCACCATACCACAGACACACCTACCGTACCACAGACACAGGGATTGTACCACAGACACACCCACTGTGCCACGGAAACCCCCACCGTGCCACAGAAACCCCCACCGTGCCACAGAAACCCCCACCGTGCCACAGAAACCCCCACCGTGCCACAGACACCCCCACCGTGCCACAGACACCCCCACCGTGCCACAGAAACCCCCACCGTACCACAGACACCCCCACCGTGCCACAGAAACCCCCACCGTGCCACAGACGCACCTACCGTGCCACAGACACCCCCACCGTGCCACAGACACACCTACCGTACCACAGACACCCCCACCGTGCCACAGACACCCCCACCGTACCACAGACACCCCCACCGTGCCACAGAAACCCCCACCGTGCCACAGACGCACCTACCGTACCACAGACACCCCCACCGTGCCACAGACACCCCCAACGTGCCACAGACACCCCCACCGTGCCACAGACACCCCCACCGTGCCACAGACACCCCCACCGTGCCACAGAAACCTCCACCGTGCCACAGACACCCCCACCGTGCCACAGACACCCCCACCGTGCCACAGACAACCCCACCGTGCCACAGACAACCCCACCGTGCCACAGACAACCCCACCGTGCCACAGACACCCCCACCGTGCCACAGAAACCCCCACCGTGCCACAGAAACCCCCACCGTGCCACAGACACCCCCACCGTGCCACAGACACCCCCACCGTGCCACAGACGCACCTACCGTACCACAGACACCCCCACCGTACCACAGACACCCCCACCGTGCCACAGACACCCCCAATGTGCCACAGACACAGGGATTGTGCCACAGACACAGGGATTGTACCACAGACACCCCCACCGTACCACAGACACAGGGATTGTACCACAGACACCCCCACCGTGCCACAGACACCCCCACCGTACCACAGACACCCCCACCGTGCCACAGACACCCCCACCGTGCCACAGACACCCCCACCGTGCCACAGATACCCCCAATGTGCCACAGACACAGGGATTGTACCACAGACACACCCACTGTACCACAGACACAGGGATTGTACCACAGACGCACCCACCGTACCACAGACACCCCCACCGTGCCACAGAAACCCCCACCGTGCCACAGAAACCCCCACCGTGCCACAGACGCACCTACCGTACCACAGACACCCCCACCGTACCACAGACACCCCCACGTGCCACAGACACAGGGATTGTACCACAGACACCCCCACCGTACCACAGACACAGGGATTGTACCACAGACACCCCCACCATACCACAGACACAGGGATTGTACCACAGACACCCCCACCGTGCCACAGACACAGGGATTGTACCACAGACGCACCCACCGTACCACAGACACCCCCACCGTGCCACAGACACAGGGATTGTACCACAGACACACCCACCATACCACAGACACAGGGATTGTACCAGACACACCCACCGTACCACAGACGCACCCACCGTACCACAGACACACACCCACCGTACCACAGACACAGGGATTGTACCACAGACACACCCACCGTACCACAGACACACACCCACCGTACCACAGACACAGGGATTGTACCACAGACACACCCACCATACCAAAGACACACCCACCGTACCACGCACCACAGCCACACCCACCGTACCACAGACACAGGGATTGTACCACAGACACACCCACCATACCACAGACACACCCACCGTACCACAGACACAGGGATTGTACAACAGACACACCCACTGTACCACAGAAACCCCCACCGTGCCACAGAAACCCCCACCGTACCACAGACACCCCCACCGTGCCACAGACACCCCACCGTGCCACAGAAACCCCCACCGTGCCACAGAAACCCCCACCGTGCCACAGAAACCCCCACCGTGCCACAGACGCACCTACCGTGCCACAGACACCCCCACCGTGCCACAGACGCACCTACCGTACCACAGACACCCCCACCGTGCCACAGACACCCCCACCGTACCACAGAAACCCCCACCGTACCACAGACGCACCTACCCTGCCACAGACGCACCTACCATGCCACAGACACCCCCACCGTGCCAGACACCCCCACCGTGCCACAGAAACCCCCACCGTGCCACAGAAACCCCCACCGTGCCACAGACGCACCTACCGTGCCACAGACACCCCCACCGTGCCACAGACACCCCCACCGTGCCACAGAAACCTCCACCGTGCCACAGACACCCCCACCGTGCCACAGACACCCCCACCGTGCCACAGAAACCCCCACCGTGCCACAGACACCCCCACCGTGCCACAGAAACCCCCACCGTGCCACAGACGCACCTACCGTGCCACAGACAACCCCACCGTGCCACAGACACCCCCACCGTACCACAGACACCCCCACCGTGCCACAGACACAGGGATTGTACCACAGACACCCCCACCGTACCACAGACACAGGGATTGTACCACAGACACCCCCACCATGCCACAGACACAGGGATTGTACCACAGACACCCCCACCGTGCCACAGACACCCCCACCGTGCCAGACACCCCCACCGTGCCACAGACACCCCCACCATGCCACAGACACAGGGATTGTACCACAGACACACCCACTGTACCACAGACACAGGGATTGTACCACAGACGCACCCACCGTACCACAGACACAGGGATTGTACCACAGACGCACCCACCGTACCACAGACGCACCCACCGTACCACAGACACAGGGATTGTACCACAGACACACCCACCGTACCACAGACACACCCACCATACCACAGACACAGGGATTGTACCACAGACGCACCCACCGTACCACAGACGCACCCACCGTACCACAGACACACACCCACCGTACCACAGACGCACCCACCGTACCACAGACACACACCCACCGTACCACAGACACACCCACCGTACCACAGACACAGGGATTGTACCACAGACACACCCACTGTACCACAGACACAGGGATTGTAACACAGACACACCCACCATACCACAGACACACCCACCGTACCACGCACCACAGCCACACCCACCGTACCACAGACACAGGGATTGTACCACAGACGCACCCACCGTACCACAGACGCACCCACCGTACCACAGACACAGGGATTGTACCACAGACACACCCACTGTACCACAGACACAGGGATTGTACCACAGACGCACCCACCGTACCACAGACGCACCCACCGTACCACAGACACAGGGATTGTACCACAGACACACCCACCGTACCACAGACACACCCACCATACCACAGACACAGGGATTGTACCAGACACACGCACCGTACCACAGACGCACCCACCGTACCACAGACACACACCCACCGTACCACAGACACACCCACCGTACCACAGACACAGGGATTGTACCACAGACACACCCACTGTACCACAGACACAGGGATTGTAACACAGACACACCCACCATACCACAGACACACCCACCGTACCACGCACCACAGCCACAGCCACTGTACCACAGACACAGGGATTGTACCACAGACACACCCACCATACCACAGACACACCCACCGTACCACAGACACAGGGATTGTACCACAGACACACCCACTGTACCACAGACGCACCCACCATACCACAGGCACACCCACCGTACCACAGACACACCCACCGTACCACAGACACAGGGATTGTACCACAGACACACCCACTGTACCACAGACACACCCACCATACCACAGACACAGGGATTGTACCACAGACACACCCACCATACCACAGACACACCCACCGTACCACGCACCACAGCCACACCCACCGTACCACAGACACAGGGATTGTACCACAGACACACCCACCATACCACAGACACAGGGATTTTACCACAGACGCACCCACCGTACCACAGACACACCCACCGTACCAGAGACACACCCACCGTACCACAGACGCACCCATCGCACCACAGACGCACCTACCGTACCACAGACGCACCTACCGTACCACAGACGCACCCACCGCACCACAGACGCACCCACTGCACCACAGACGCACCCACCGTACAACAGATGCACCCACCGTAGCACAGACACAGGGATTGTACCACAGACACACCCACCGAACCACAGACAAACTCACTGTACCACAGACACAGGGATTGTACCACAGACACACCCACCGTACCACAGACACAGGGATTGTACCACAGACACACCCACCGTACCACAGACACAGGGATTGTACCACAGACACACCCACCGTACCACAGACACAGGGATTGTACCACAGACACACCCACCGTACCACAGACACAGGGATTGTACCACAGACACACCCACCGTACCACAGGCACACCCGCCATACCACAAACACAGGGATTGTACCACAGACGCACCCACCGTACCACAGACACACCCACCGTACCACAGACGCACCCACCATACCACAGACGCACCCACCATACCACAGACACACCCACCGTACCACAGACGCACCCACCGCACCACAGACGCACCCATCGCACCACAGACGCACCCACCGTACCACAGACGCACCCATCGCACCACAGACGCACCTACCGTACCACAGACGCACCTACCGTACCACAGACGCACCCATCGCACCACAGACGCACCTACCGTACCACAGACGCACCCACTGTACCACAGACGCACCCACCGTACCACAGACGCACCCACCGTACCACAGACACAGGGATTGTACCACAGACACACCCAACACACCACAGACACAGGGATTGCACCAGACACACCCACCGTACCACAGACGCACCCACCGTACCACAGACACACCCACCGTACCACAGACACAGGGATTGTACCACAGACGAACTCACTGTACCACAGACACAGGGATTGTACCACAGACACACCCACCATACCACAGACACAGGGATTGTACCACAGACACACCCACCATACCACAGACACACCCACCGTACCACAGACACACCCACCGTACCACAGACACAGGGATTGTACCACAGACACACCCACCATACCACAGACACAGGGATTGTACCACAGACACACCCACCATACCACAGACACACCCACCGTACCACGCACCACAGCCACACCCACCGTACCACAGACACAGGGATTGTACCACAGACACACCCACCGTACCACAGACACAGGGATTGTACCACAGACACACCCACTGTACCACAGACACAGGGATTGTACCACAGACGCACCCACCGTACCACAGACGCACCCACCGTACCACAGACACAGGGATTGTACCACAGACACACCCACCGTACCACAGACACACCCACCATACCACAGACACAGGGATTGTACCAGACACACCCACCGTACCACAGACGCACCCACCGTACCACAGACACACACCCACCGTACCACAGACACAGGGATTGTACCACAGACACACCCACTGTACCACAGACACAGGGATTGTAACACAGACACACCCACCATACCACAGACACACCCACCGTACCACGCACCACAGCCACAGCCACTGTACCACAGACACAGGGATTGTACCACAGACACACCCACCATACCACAGACACACCCACCGTACCACAGACACAGGGATTGTACCACAGACACACCCACTGTACCACAGACGCACCCACCATACCACAGACACACCCACCGTACCACAGACACACCCACCATACCACAGACACAGGGATTGTACCACAGACACACCCACCATACCACAGACACACCCACCGTACCACGCACCACAGCCACACCCACCGTACCACAGGCACACCCGCCATACCACAAACACAGGGATTGTACCACAGACGCACCCACCGTACCACAGACACACCCACCGTACCACAGACACAGGGATTGTACCACAGACACACCCACCGTACCACAGACACACCCACCGTACCACAGACACAGGGATTTTACCACAGACGCACCCACCGTACCACAGACACACCCACCGTACCAGAGACACACCCACCGTACCACAGACGCACCCATCGCACCACAGACGCACCTACCGTACCACAGACGCACCTACCGTACCACAGACGCACCTACCGTACCACAGACGCACCTACCGTACCACAGACGCACCCACCGCACCACAGACGCACCCACCGTACAACAGATGCACCCACCGTAGCACAGACACAGGGATTGTACCACAGACACACCCACCGTACCACAGACAAACTCACTGTACCACAGACACAGGGATTGTACCACAGACACACCCACCGTACCACAGACACAGGGATTGTACCACAGACACACCCACCGTACCACAGACACAGGGATTGTACCACAGACACACCCACCGTACCACAGACACAGGGATTGTACCACAGACACACCCACCGTACCACAGGCACACCCGCCATACCACAAACACAGGGATTGTACCACAGACGCACCCACCGTACCACAGACACACCCACCGTACCACAGACGCACCCACCGTACCACAGACGCACCCACCGTACCACAGACACACCCACCGTACCACAGACACACCCACCGTACCACAGACGCACCCACCGTACCACAGACGCACCCACCGCACCACAGACGCACCCATCGCACCACAGACGCACCCATCGCACCACAGACGCACCCATCGCACCACAGACGCACCCACCGTACCACAGACGCACCCATCGCACCACAGACGCACCTACCGTACCACAGACGCACCTACCGTACCACAGACGCACCCACTGTACCACAGACGCACCCACCATACCACAGACACAGGGATTGTACCACAGACACACCCACCGTACCACAGACACCCCCACCGTACCACAGACACCCCCACCGTGCCACAGACACCCCCACCATGCCACAGACACAGGGATTGTACCACAGACACACCCAACACACCACAGACACAGGGATTGCACCAGACACACCCACCGTACCACAGACGCACCCACCGTACCACAGACACACCCACCGTACCACAGACACAGGGATTGTACCACAGACGAACTCACTGTACCACAGACACAGGGATTGTACCACAGACACACCCACCATACCACAGACACAGGGATTGTACCACAGACACACCCACCATACCACAGACACACCCACCGTACCACAGACACACCCACCGTACCACAGACACACCCACCGTACCACAGACACAGGGATTGTACCACAGACACACCCACCATACCACAGACACAGGGATTGTACCACAGACACACCCACCATACCACAGACACACCCACCGTACCACGCACCACAGCCACACCCACCGTACCACAGACACAGGGATTGTACCACAGACACACCCACCGTACCACAGACGCACCCATCGCACCACAGACGCACCTACCGTACCACAGACGCACCCACCGTACCACAGACGCACCCACCGTACCACAGACACAGGGATTGTACCACAGACGAACTCACTGTACCACAGACGAACTCACTGTACCACAGACACAGGGATTGTACCACAGACACACCCACTGTACCACAGACGCACCCACCGTGCACCCACCGTACCACAGACACAGGGATTGTACCAGACACACCCACCATACCACAGACGCACCCACCGTACCACAGACACACACCCACCGTACCACAGACACACCCACCGTACCACAGACACAGGGATTGTACCACAGACACACCCACTGTACCACAGACACACCCACCATACCACAGACACAGGGATTGTACCACAGACACACCCACCATACCACAGACACACCCACCGTACCACGCACCACAGCCACACCCACCGTACCACAGACACAGGGATTGTACCACAGACGAACTCACTGTACCACAGACACAGGGATTGTACCACAGACGAACTCACTGTACCACAGACACAGGGATTGTACCACAGAACCACCCACCGTACCACAGACACACCCACCGTACCACAGACACAGGGATTGTACCACAGACACACCCACCGTACCACAGACACAGGGATTGTACCACAGACACACCCACCATACCACAGACACACCCACCATACCACAGACACACCCACCATACCACAGCCACACCCACCGTACCACAGCCACACCCACCGTACCACAGACACACCCACCATACCACAGACACACCCACCATACCACAGACACACCCACCGTACCACAGCCACACCCACCGTACCACAGACACACCCACTGTACCACAGACACACCCACCATACCACAGACACAGGGATTGTACCACAGACACACCCACCATACCACAGACACACCCACCGTACCACGCACCACAGCCACACCCACCGTACCACAGACACAGGGATTGTACCACAGACACACCCACCGTACCACAGACGCACCCATCGCACCACAGACGCACCTACCGTACCACAGACACACCCACCATACCACAGACACAGGGATTGTACCACAGACACACCCACCATACCACAGACACACCCACCGTACCACGCACCACAGCCACACCCACCGTACCACAGCCACACCCACCGTACCACAGACACACCCACCATACCACAGACACACCCACCATACCACAGACACACCCACCGTACCACAGCCACACCCACCGTACCACAGACACACCCACTGTACCACAGACACACCCACCATACCACAGACACAGGGATTGTACCACAGACACACCCACCATACCACAGACACACCCACCGTACCACGCACCACAGCCACACCCACCGTACCACAGACACAGGGATTGTACCACAGACACACCCACCATACCACAGACACACCCACCGTACCACAGACACAGGGATTGTACCACAGACGCACCCACCGTACCACAGACACACCCACCGTACCACAGACACACCCACCGTACCACAGACGCACCCACCGCACCACAGACGCACCTACCGTACCACAGACGCACCCACCGTACCACAGACGCACCCACCGCACCACAGACGCACCCACCGCACCACAGACGCACCCACCGCACCACAGACGCACCCACCGTAGCACAGACACAGGGATTGTACCACAGACACACCCACCGTACCACAGACACAGGGATTGTACCACAGACGAACTCACTGTACCACAGACACAGGGATTGTACCACAGACACACCCACCGTACCACAGACACAGGGATTGTACCACAGACACACCCACCGTACCACAGGCACACCCACCATACCACAAACACAGGGATTGTACCACAGACGCACCCACCGTACCACAGACGCACCCACCGTACCACAGACGCACCCACCGTACCACAGACGCACCCACCGTACCACAGACGCACCCATCGCACCACAGACGCACCCACCGTACCACAGACGCACCCATCGTACCACAGACGCACCTACCGTACCACAGACGCACCCACTGTACCACAGACGCACCCACCGTACTACAGACGCACCTACCGTACCACAGACACAGGGATTGTACCACAGATGCACCCACCGTACCACAGACACAGGGATTGTACCACAGACACACCCACCATACCACAGATGCACCCACCGTACCACAGACACAGGGATTGTACCACAGACGAACTCACTGTACCACAGACACAGGGATTGTACCACAGACGCACCCACCGTGCACCCACCATACCACAGACACAAGGATTGTACCACAGACACACCCACCGTACCACAGACACCCCCACCGTGCCACAGACACCCCCACCGTGCCACAGACACAGGGATTGTACCACAGACACACCCATCACACCACAGACACAGGGATTGTACCAGACACACCCACTGTACCACAGACGCACCCACCGTACTACAGACGCACCTACCGTACCACAGACGCACCCACCGTACCACAGACACAGGGATTGTACCACAGATGCACCCACCGTACCACAGACACAGGGATTGTACCACAGACACACCCACCGTACCACAGACACACACCCACCGTACCACAGACACAGGGATTGTACCACAGACACACCCACCATACCACAGACACACCCACCGTACCACAGCCACACCCACCGTACCACAGACACAGGGATTGTACCACAGACACACCCACCATACCACAGACACAGGGATTGTACCACAGACACACCCACCATACCACAGACACACCCACCGTACCACAGCCACACCCACCGTACCACAGACACAGGGATTGTACCACAGACACACCCACCATACCACAGACACAGGGATTGTACCACAGACACACCCACCATACCACAGACACACCCACCGTACCACGCACCACAGCCACACCCACCGTAGCACAGACACAGGGATTGTACCACAGACGAACTCACTGTACCACAGACACAGGGATTGTACCACAGACACACCCACTGTACCACAGACACACCCATCGCACCACAGACGCACCTACCGTACCACAGAAGCACCCACCGCACCACAGACGCACCCACCGCACCACAGACGCACCCACCGTACCACAGACACAGGGATTGTACCACAGACGAACTCACTGTACCACAGACACAGGGATTGTACCACAGACGAACTCACTGTACCACAGACACAGGGATTGTACCACAGAACCACCCACCGTACCACAGACACACCCACCGTACCACAGACACAGGGATTGTACCACAGACACACCCACCGTACCACAGACACAGGGATTGTACCACAGACACACCCACCGTACCACAGACACACCCACCGTACCACAGACACACCCACCGTACCACAGACGCATCTACCGTACCACAGACGCGACCACCGTACCACAGACGCACCTACCGTACCACAGACGCACCCACCGTACCACAGACGCGACCACCGTACCACAGACGCGATCACCGTACCACAGATGCACCTACCGTACCACAGACGCACCTACCGTACCACAGACGCACCTACCGTACCAGACACACCTACCGTACCACAGACGCGACCACCGTACCACAGACGCGACCACCGTACCACAGACGCGACCACCATACCACAGACGCGACCACCGTACCACAGACGCGACCACCGTACCACAGACGCGTCCACCGTACCACAGACGCACCTACCGTACCACAGACACACCTACCGTACCACAGACGCAGAGTTGCTGAATAATGTGCACAATTCTTCCACCCACACAAAGACAGTCCCATCCAATCCCACCCACAAAGTCCCTCCCCCCGTTCAGCCAGCCAATCACAGCTCTCCCCTGACACACGTGACATGGGACTTACCTGAACTCTTGCTCGCTCACCACTTCCCCCAGATACTCGATGATGAACTGCGAGGCTCTGAGTGGCTGCTTGGTGCGGATGCCCCACCCCTTCCCCTCGGCCCGAAATCTCTCCAGGCATTGGACCCACTCGTGTCTCTGGATTCGCTGGTTGCTGCACCGCTCCCCGCAGGGACACGTATTGGGGGAACACTCAGCAAATATCATCCTACAAAGAGAAGCCAAACCGTCAGCCTGGAGCCCCGCCCACCAATCACCATCCTCCCTGTGTTACTGCACGGCATGCTCACCGATTCAGGCAATCCTCCACACAGCCCCAATCCACCAGATTGTCCGACCTTTTACAGTTACATGTGGTGGCCTCATATCCCGATAACGGCTTCACATCCACATACACATCTATGGAGACAGAGAGAGAGGGCGCTACTATGGGGGGCCCACCATAACAAGAGAGGGGAGAGAGGGCGCTACTAAGGGGGGCCCACCATAACGATTGGGGAGAGAGGGCGCTACTAAGGGGGGCCCACCATAACAAGAGAGGGGAGAGAGGGCGCTACTAAGGGGGGCCCACCATAACGATTGGGGAGAGAGGGCGCTACTACAGGGGGGCCCACCATAACGAGAGAGGGGAGAGAGGGCGCTACTACAGGGGGGTTCACCATAACAAGAGAGGGGAGAGAGGGCGCTACTACAGGGGGGCCCACCATAACGAGAGGGGAGAGAGGGCGCTACTACAGGGGGGTTCACCATAACAAGAGAGGGGAGAGAGGGCGCTACTAAGGGGGGTCCACCATAACGAGAGAGGGGAGAGAGGGCGCTACTACAGGGGGGTTCACCATAACGAGAGAGGGGAGAGAGGGCGCTACTACAGGAGGGCCCACCACAACAAGAGAGGGGAGAGAGGGCGCTACTAAGGGGGGTCCACCATAACGAGAGGGCGCTACTACAGGGGGGCCCACCATAACAAGAGAGGGCGCTACTAAGGGGGGTCCACCATAACAAGAGAGGGCGCTACTAAGGGGGGCCCACCATAACGAGAGAGGGGAGAGACAGCGCTACTACAGGGGGGCCCACCATAACAAGAGAGGGCGCTACTGCGGGGGGTCCACCATAACGAGAGGGGAGAGAGGGCGCTACTACAGGGGGGTTCACCATAACAAGAGAGGGGAGAGAGGGCGCTACTAAGGGGGGTCCACCATAACGAGAGAGGGGAGAGAGGGCGCTACTACAGGGGGGTTCACCATAACGAGAGAGGGGAGAGACGGCGCTACTACAGGGGGGCCCACCATAACAAGAGAGGGCGCTACTGCGGGGGGTCCACCATAACAAGAGGGGAGAGAGGGCGCTACTACAGGAGGGCCCACCACAACAAGAGAGGGGAGAGAGGGCGCTACTAAGGGGGGTCCACCATAACAAGAGAGGGCGCTACTAAGGGGGGTCCACCATAACAAGAGAGGGCGCTACTAAGGGGGGCCCACCATAACAAGAGAGGGCGCTACTAAGGGGGGTCCACCATAACAAGAGAGGGCGCTACTAAGGGGGGCCCACCATAACAAGAGAGGGCGCTACTAAGGGGGGCCCACCATAACAAGAGAGGGCGCTACTAAGGGGGGCCCACCATAACAAGAGAGGGTGCTACTAAGGGGGGCCCACCATAACGAGAGAGGGGAGAGAGGGCGCTACTAAGGGGGGTCCACCATAACAAGAGAGGGCGCTACTAAGGGGGGCCCACCATAACGAGAGAGGGGAGAGACGGCGCTACTAAGGGGGGGCCACCTTAACAAGATAGGGGAGAGAGGGCGCTACTAAGGGGGGGCCACCATAACAAGAGAGGGCGCTACTAAGGGGGGTCCACCATAACAAGAGAGGGCGCTACTAAGGGGGCCCACCATAACGAGAGAGGGGAGAGAGGGCGCTACTAAGGGGGGCCCACCATAACGAGAGAGGGCGCTACTGCGGGGGGGTTCACCATAACGAGAGGGGAGAGAGGGCGTTACTGCGGGGGGTTCACCATAACAAGAGAGGAGAGAGAGGGCGTTACTGCGGGGGGTTCACCATAACGAGAGGGGAGAGAGGGCGTTACTGCGGGGGGTTCACCATAACGAGAGGGGAGAGAGGGCGCTACTAAGGGAGGTTCACCATAACAAGAGAGGGGAGAGAGGGCGCTACTAAGGGGGGTTCACCATAACGAGAGGGGAGAGAGGGCGCTACTAAGGGGGGTTCACCATAATGAGAGAGAGGGCGCTACTAAGGGGGGTTCACCATAATGAGAGAGAGGAGAGAGGGCGCTACTAAGGGGGGTTCACCATAACAAGAGAGGGGAGAGAGGGCGCTACTAAGGGGGGTTCACCATAACGAGAGAGGGGAGAGAGGGCGCTACTAAGGGGGGTTCACCATAACGAGAGGGCGTTACTGCGGGGGGTTCACCATAACGAGAGGGGAGAGAGGGCGCTACTAAGGGGGGTTCACCATAATGAGAGAGAGGGCGCTACTAAGGGGGGTTCACCATAATGAGAGAGAGGAGAGAGGGCGCTACTAAGGGGGGTTCACCATAACAAGAGAGGGGAGAGAGGGCGCTACTAAGGGGGGTTCACCATAACGAGAGAGGGGAGAGAGGGCGCTACTAAGGGGGGTTCACCATAACGAGAGGGCGTTACTGCGGGGGGTTCACCATAACGAGAGGGGAGAGAGGGCGCTACTAAGGGGGGTTCACCATAACAAGAGAGGGGAGAGAGGGCGCTACTAAGGGGGGTTCACCATAACAAGAGAGGGGAGAGAGGGCGCCACAGACACCGCTTGTCCTTTCCTGGGGTCACTTACTGCAGCGGATCTTCTTATAAAGGGGAACATCCGGCTTCTTATACAACTAGAAGAGAAAAGAGAAGAAGAAGATCTGTCATCCCATCCCCCACACTATACACCCCAATGTGGGCGTGTACCCCAGAGAGGGCGCTTACCTGGTTGTGTTTCCACTGCCACAGGATGTCATATGGAAGCTGGAAGTCACTCCTCTTATGTCTCAGATATTTCCCTGCAAGAGACACCAACAGATATGAGACCCGCCCCATTGTGGGAGGGGCAGAGACACAAACTACTGGAGGAAATCTCCCCATTGTGGGAGGGGCAGAGACACAAACTACTGCAGGAAATCTCCCCATTGTGGGAGGGGCAGAGACACAAACTACTGGAGGGAAATCTCCCCATTGTGGGAGGGGCAGAGACACAAACTACTGGAGGGAAATCTCCCCATTGTGGGAGGGGCAGAGACACAAACTACTGCAGGAAATCTCCCCATTGTGGGAGGGGCAGAGACACAAACTACTGCAGGGAAATCTCCCCATTGTGGGAGGGGCAGAGACACAAACTACTGCAGGAAATCTCCCCATTGTGGGAGGGGCAGAGACACAAACTACTGCAGGAAATCTCCCCATTGTGGGAGGGGCAGAGACACAAACTACTGCGGGAAATCTCACCATTGTGGGAGGGGCAGAGACACAAACTACTGAGGGAAGTCTCCCCATTGTGGGAGGGGCAGAGACACAAACTACTGCGGGAAATCTCCCCATTGTGGGAGGGGCAGAGACACAAACTACTGCAGGGAAATCTCCCCATTGTGGGAGGGGCAGAGACACAAACTACTGCAGGGAAATCTCCCCATTGTGGGAGGGGCAGAGACACAAACTACTGCAGGGAAATCTCCCCATTGTGGGAGGGGCAGAGACACAAACTACTGCAGGGAAATCTCCCCATTGTGGGAGGGGCAGAGACACAAACTACTGCAGGGAAATCTCCCCATTGTGGGAGGGGCAGAGACACAAACTACTGCAGGAAATCTCAATATTGTGGGAGGGGCAGAGACACAAACTACTGCAGGAAATCTCCCCATTGTGGGAGGGGCAGAGACACAAACTACTGCAGGGAAATCTCCCCATTGTGGGAGGGGCAGAGACACAAACTACTGCAGGGAAATCTCCCCATTGTGGGAGGGGCAGAGACACAAACTACTGCAGGAAATCTCCCCATTGTGGGAGGGGCAGAGACACAAACTACTGAGGGGAATCTCCCCATTGTGGGAGGGGCAGAGACACAAACTACTGGGGGAAATCTCCCCATTGTGGGAGGGGCAGAGACACAAACTACTGAGGGGAATCTCCCCATTGTGGGAGGGGCAGAGACACAAACTACTGCGGGAAATTTCCCCATTGTGGGAGGGGCAGAGACACAAACTACTGCGGGAAATCTCCCCATTGTGGGAGGGGCAGAGACACAAACTACTGGAGGAAATCTCCCCATTGTGGGAGGGGCAGAGACACAAACTACTGCAGGAAATCTCCCCATTGTGGGAGGGGCAGAGACACAAACTACTGAGGGGAATCTCCCCATTGTGGGAGGGGCAGAGACACAAACTACTGGGGGAAATCTCCCCATTGTGGGAGGGGCAGAGACACAAACTACTGAGGGGAATCTCCCCATTGTGGGAGGGGCAGAGACACAAACTACTGCGGGAAATCTCACCATTGTGGGAGGGGCAGAGACACAAACTACTGAGGGAAGTCTCCCCATTGTGGGAGGGGCAGAGACACAAACTACTGCGGGAAATCTCCCCATTGTGGGAGGGGCAGAGACACAAACTACTGAGGGGAATCTCCCCATTGTGGGAGGGGCAGAGACACAAACTACTGCGGGAAATCTCCCCATTGTGGGAGGGGCAGAGACACAAACTACTGCAGGGAAATCTCCCCATTGTGGGAGGGGCAGAGACACAAACTACTGCAGGGAAATCTCCCCATTGTGGGAGGGGCAGAGACACAAACTACTGCAGGGAAATCTCCCCATTGTGGGAGGGGCAGAGACACAAACTACTGCAGGGAAATCTCCCCACTGTGGGAGGGGCAGAGACACAAACTACTGCAGGGAAATCTCCCCATTGTGGGAGGGGCAGAGACACAAACTACTGCAGGAAATCTCAATATTGTGGGAGGGGCAGAGACACAAACTACTGCAGGAAATCTCCCCATTGTGGGAGGGGCAGAGACACAAACTACTGCAGGGAAATCTCCCCATTGTGGGAGGGGCAGAGACACAAACTACTGCAGGGAAATCTCCCCATTGTGGGAGGGGCAGAGACACAAACTACTGCAGGGAAATCTCCCCATTGTGGGAGGGGCAGAGACACAAACTACTGCAGGAAATGTCCTCATTGTGGGAGGGGCAGAGACACAAACTACTGAGGGGAATCTCCCCATTGTGGGAGGGGCAGAGACACAAACTACTGGGGGAAATCTCCCCATTGTGGGAGGGGCAGAGACACAAACTACTGAGGGGAATCTCCCCATTGTGGGAGGGGCAGAGACACAAACTACTGCGGGAAATCTCCCCATTGTGGGAGGGGCAGAGACACAAACTACTGCGGGAAATCTCCCCATTGTGGGAGGGGCAGAGACACAAACTACTGAGGGGAATCTCCCCATTGTGGGAGGGGCAGAGACACAAACTACTGAGGGGAATCTCCCCATTGTGGGAGGGGCAGAGACACAAACTACTGGAGGAAATCTCCCCATTGTGGGAGGGGCAGAGACACAAACTACTGGGGGAAATCTCCCCATTGTGGGAGGGGCAGAGACACAAACTACTGCGGGAAATCTCCCCATTGTGGGAGGGGCAGAGACACAAACTACTGAGGGGAATCTCCCCATTGTGGGAGGGGCAGAGACACAAACTACTGCGGGAAATCTCCCCATTGTGGGAGGGGCAGAGACACAAACTACTGAGGGGAATCTCCCCATTGTCTGGCTGTGATTAGGAAGTTTGGGGAGAAGGTTTGTGCGGAGTTCCTCCTGGGGGGGGGGGCAGATTAAACATTGATGGGGTAGAATGGGGGAGGGGTGGAGAGGAAGATATCAGAGTCTCGGAGTTGCTGGTTATGTAAGGAGAGGGGGCGGGTTCCAGGAGGGGGCGGGTTCCAGGAGGGGGCGGGGTGTGTCTGAAATGACCTCACTGGAGGAAAACAAAGACTTCATTGAGCGGGGGTGGAGGGCAGCCAGAAAACACGGAACTTTCCTCTCCGGAGATATCAGGAAACGTATCCATCCCAGAAATCGTACACTACAGTGTGTACTACACTACACCTCCCCCGGAGACTGTGTATTGTGTGTACTACACTTCACCTCCCCCGGAGACTGTGTATTGTGTGTACTACACTTCACCTCCCCCGGAGACTGTGTATTGTGTGTACTACACTTCACCTCCCCTGGAGACTGTGTATTGTGTGTACTACACTACACCTCCCCCAGGGGCTGTGTATTGTGTGTACTACACTTCACCTCCCCCGGAGACTGTGTATTGTGTGTACTACACTACACCTCCCCCAGGGGCTGTGTGTGTATTGTGTGTACTACACTACACCTCCCCCAGGGGCTGTGTATTGTGTGTACTACACTTCACGTCCCCCAGGGGCTGTGTATTGTGTGTACTACACTTCACCTCCCCCAGGGGCTGTGTGTGTATTGTGTGTACTACACTACACCTCCCCCGGAGACTGTGTATTGTGTGTACTACACTTCACCTCCCCCGGGGGCTGTGTATTGTGTGTACTACACTTCACCTCCCCCAGGGGCTGTGTATTGTGTGTACTACACTTCACCTCCCCCGGAGACTGTGTATTGTGTGTACTACACTTCACCTCCCCCGGAGACTGTGTATTGTGTGTACTACACTTCACCTCCCCCAGGGGCTGTGTATTGTGTGTACTACACTTCACCTCCCCCAGGGGCTGTGTATTGTGTGTACTACACTTCACCTCCCCCGGGGGCTGTGTATTGTGTGTACTACACTTCACCTCCCCCGGGGGCTGTGTGTGTAATATACCTAATTGCCCTCTTACCACATGCCAATAACCTCCCCCATGTACCTAAATTGGTGGGCAGTGTGGTCCAGAAGCCCAGACCATGCACCTTCCTGCCACCCAGCAATTCTACCACTGCATACTCCACCACTACTCCCTCCGGGTCTGGCTGGCTTCCTTGGCACGGACATGCAGAGTGGAGAGACAATTCTATCACTGCATACTCCACCACTACTCCCTCCGGGTCTGGCTGGCTTCCTTGGCACGGACATGCAGAGTGGAGAGACAATTCTACCACTGCATACTCCACCACTACTCCCTCCGGGTCTGGCTGGCTTCCTTGGCACGGACATGCAGAGTGGAGAGACAATTCTACCACTGCATACTCCACCACTACTCCCTCCGGGTCTGGCTGGCTTCCTTGGCACGGACATGCAGAGTGGAGAGACAATTCTATCACTGCATACTCCACCACTACTCCCTCCGGGTCTGGCTGGCTTCCTTGGCACGGACATGCAGAGTGGAGAGACAATTCTATCACTGCATACTCCACCACTACTCCCTCCGGGTCTGGCTGGCTTCCTTGGCACGGACATGCAGAGTGGAGAGACAATTCTACCACTGCATACTCCACCACTACTCCCTCCGGGTCTGGCTGACTTCCTTGGCACGGACATGCAGAGTGGAGAGACAATTCTACCACTGCATACTCCACCACTACTCCCTCCGGGTCTGGCTGACTTCCTTGTCACGGACATGCAGAGCAGAGAGACAATTCTACCACTGCATACTCCACCACTACTCCCTCCGGGTCTGGCTGGCTTCCTTGGCACAGACATGCAGAGTGGAGAGACAATTCTACCACTGCATACTCCACCACTACTCCCTCCGGGTCTGGCTGGCTTCCTTGTCACGGACATGCAGAGTGGAGAGACAATTCTACCACTGCATACTCCACCACTACTCCCTCCGGGTCTGGCTGGCTTCCTTGGCACGGACATGCAGAGTGGAGAGACAATTCTATCACTGCATACTCCACCACTACTCCCTCCGGGTCTGGCTGGCTTCCTTGGCACGGACATGCAGAGTGGAGAGACAATTCTACCACTGCATACTCCACCACTACTCCCTCCGGGTCTGGCTGGCTTCCTTGGCACGGACATGCAGAGTGGAGAGACAATTCTACCACTGCATACTCCACCACTACTCCCTCCGGGTCTGGCTGGCTTCCTTGGCACGGACATGCAGAGTGGAGAGACAATTCTATCACTGCATACTCCACCACTACTCCCTCCGGGTCTGGCTGGCTTCCTTGGCACGGACATGCAGAGTGGAGAGACAATTCTATCACTGCATACTCCACCACTACTCCCTCCGGGTCTGGCTGGCTTCCTTGGCACGGACATGCAGAGTGGAGAGACAATTCTACCACTGCATACTCCACCACTACTCCCTCCGGGTCTGGCTGACTTCCTTGGCACGGACATGCAGAGTGGAGAGACAATTCTACCACTGCATACTCCACCACTACTCCCTCCGGGTCTGGCTGACTTCCTTGTCACGGACATGCAGAGCAGAGAGACAATTCTACCACTGCATACTCCACCACTACTCCCTCCGGGTCTGGCTGGCTTCCTTGGCACAGACATGCAGAGTGGAGAGACAATTCTACCACTGCATACTCCACCACTACTCCCTCCGGGTCTGGCTGGCTTCCTTGTCACGGACATGCAGAGTGGAGAGACAATTCTACCACTGCATACTCCACCACTACTCCCTCCGGGTCTGGCTGGCTTCCTTGGCACAGACATGCAGAGTGGAGAGACAATTCTACCACTGCATACTCCACCACTACTCCCTCCGGGTCTGGCTGGCTTCCTTGTCACGGACATGCAGAGTGGAGAGACAATTCTACCACTGCATACTCCACCACTACTCCCTCCGGGTCTGGCTGGCTTCCTTGGCACAGACATGCAGAGTGGAGAGACAATTCTATCACTGCATACTCCACCACTACTCCCTCCGGGTCTGGCTGGCTTCCTTGTCACGGACATGCAGAGTGGAGAGACAATTCTACCACTGCATACTCCACCACTACTCCCTCCGGGTCTGGCTGGCTTCCTTGTCACGGACATGCAGAGTGGAGAGACAATTCTACCACTGCATACTCCACCACTACTCCCTCCGGGTCTGGCTGGCTTCCTTGGCACAGACATGCAGAGTGGAGAGACAATTCTATCACTGCATACTCCACCACTACTCCCTCCGGGTCTGGCTGGCTTCCTTGGCACGGACATGCAGAGTGGAGAGACAATTCTATCACTACATACTCCACCACTACTCCCTCCGGGTCTGGCTGGCTTCCTTGGCACGGACATGCAGAGTGGAGAGACAATTCTACCACTGCATACTCCACCACTACTCCCTCCGGGTCTGGCTGGCTTCCTTGGCACAGACATGCAGAGCGGAGAGACAATTCTATCACTGCATACTCCACCACTACTCCCTCCGGGTCTGGCTGGCTTCCTTGTCACGGACATGCAGAGTGGAGAGACAATTCTATCACTGCATACTCCACCACTACTCCCTCCGGGTCTGGCTGGCTTCCTTGTCACGGACATGCAGAGTGGAGAGACAATTCTACCACTGCATACTCCACCACTACTCCCTCCGGGTCTGGCTGGCTTCCTTGGCACGGACATGCAGAGGGGAGAGACAATTATACCACTGCATACTCCACCACTACTCCCTCCGGGTCTGGCTGGCTTCCTTGGCACAGACATGCAGAGTGGAGAGACAATTCTATCACTGCATACTCCACCACTACTCCCTCCGGGTCTGGCTGGCTTCCTTGTCACGGACATGCAGAGTGGAGAGACAATTCTACCACTGCATACTCCACCACTACTCCCTCCGGGTCTGGCTGGCTTCCTTGGCACGGACATGCAGAGTGGAGAGACAATTCTACCACTGCATACTCCACCACTACTCCCTCCGGGTCTGGCTGGCTTCCTTGGCACGGACATGCAGAGTGGAGAGACAATTCTACCACTGCATACTCCACTACTACTCCCTCCGGGTCTGGCTGGCTTCCTTGGCACAGACATGCAGAGCGGAGAGACAATTCTATCACTGCATACTCCACCACTACTCCCTCCGGGTCTGGCTGGCTTCCTTGGCACGGACATGCAGAGTGGAGAGACAATTCTACCACTGCATACTCCACTACTACTCCCTCCGGGTCTGGCTGGCTTCCTTGGCACGGACATGCAGAGTGGAGAGACAATTCTACCACTGCATACTCCACTACTACTCCCTCCGGGTCTGGCTGGCTTCCTTGGCACGGACATGCAGAGCGGAGAGACAATTCTACCACTGCATACTCCACCACTACTCCCTCCGGGTCTGGCTGACTTCCTTGGCACGGACATGCAGAGTGGAGAGACAATTCTACCACCTGACAAACCTGAAGATGGTACAACCAACCCCTCTCCCAAAACTCATCAATGCGGAGATGATGTGCCAGCAGTGCAAGGGTTACCTGTATGGTAACTTCTCTGATCTTGTGACAGATATTGCCGTTCCTTCTTCCTCGTCCTCCTCTATGTACAGGAAAACGTCACACGAGGAGGAGGAGGAGGAGGAGGAGGAGGAGGAGGAGGAGGAGGAAGAAAGGAGGGAGGGAGGAGGAAGGATGAAGGAGGAGGAAGGATGGAGGGAGGAGGGAAGGACGGAGGAAGAGGAGAGAGGAGAGAGGAAGGATGAAGAAGGGAGGAGGAGGAGGAGGAGGAGGAGGAGGAGGAGGAGGAGGAGGAGGAGGAGGAGGAGGAAGGATGGAGGGAGGAGGAGGAAGGATGAAGGAGGGAGGAGGAGGAGGAAGGATGAAGGAGGGAGGAGGAGGAAGGATGAAGGAGGGAGGAGGAGGAAGGATGAAGGAGGGAGGAGGAGGAAGGATGGAGGGAGGAGGGAAGGACGGAGGAAGAGGAGAGAGGAGGAGGAAGACTGAAGGAGGAGAGAGGAGGAGGAAGGAGGGAGGGAGGAGGAAGGATGAAGAAGGGAGGAGGAGGAAGGAGGAGGAGGAGAGGAGGAGGAGGAGGAGGAGGAGGAGGAGGAGGAGGAGGAAGGATGAAGGAGGGAGGAGGAGGAAGGATGAAGGAGGGAGGAGGAGGAAGGATGGAGGGAGGAGGGAAGGACGGAGGGAGGAGGGAAGGACGGAGGAAGAGGAGAGAGGAGGGAGGAGGGGGAGGAGCGGGTTCAATGCACACCGCTCTGCAGTCCTGTGTGTGTCAGAGGGAAGAGATGTGGCTTGCAATGTAAGTGTGGGAACCAAGACAACCCGCACATGCCGCGGGCATTCCGGGACTCAGCTCTGATTCCCCGGGACAGGGTCCAACTTCCGGGAAGGTCCCGGCGTATCAGGGACAGTTGGGAGGTATGCATCATCCTATCTGGTGCCCCCTCCCCCCCAGTGGCTCTCTTCACTTCCTGGTACATTGGACTATGTTTCCTCACTGACCACACGTTGTTTGCTGCCACCATCAGCTCTTCCGGTTGGAGAGGTTCCATCCAATGGCAATGGCAGGTGCCGATCAGCGCTTTGATTTTAGATTTTTGGGAGTTTGCATGTGGCTTTTTAATCATAATAAACCCTTTGGTGTTGCACTTATCTGGCGCCCCCTAGTGTTCTTCTTCTCTAATGCACATTGTGAAAAGCCCACTGGAGTTTCAGGCAGTATGTAGGCATGAAGTACATTGGATTAACCACTTGCCCACCGGCTCACGCTGATATACGGCGGCAGACTGGCACCGCTGATCGAATCGACGTACCTGGATGCGTGTGGCCGGTGGGCACGATCGCCGGCACAAGAGCCAGAATGAGGATTTGTGTGTTTAAAAACACAAATCCCAGTTCTGACAGGGGAGGAAAAACAGATCGTCTGTTCCTATTAAGTAATCTGGCTCCTCCTCTAGTCATAAATCTTTCCCCTATTTTGTAGAAATACATTTTGCGCAAACCAATCAATATACGCTCATTGCAATTTTATTTTACCAAAAATATGTAGAAGAATACAGATCGGCCTAAACTGATGAAGAATTTTTTTTTTTTACATTTTTTTTGGATATTTATTATAGCAAAAAGTTTTCAAAATTGTCCTTATTTTTTTTGTTTATAGCGAAAAAAATAAAAAACGCAGAGATGATCAAATTCCACCAAAAGAAAGCTCTATTTATGGGGAAAAAAGGACGTCAATTTTGTTTGGGTACAACTTCGCGCAATCGCGCAATTGTCAGTTAAAGCGGCGCAGTGACGTATCGCAAAAAATGGCCTGGTCATTAAGGGGGTAAATCCTCCCGGGGCTTAAGTGGTTAACCACGCCCATTTCTGTATAAATGGCACAAACCTGCCCATTCACAGGACTCTGAGGAGGCGGAGCCACTCACCAATATGGATGGGGGCAGGCAGCAGACCGTACTCGTGATCCTTTGGGTTATACTCCAATCTCTCCTTCTTCAGCTGCATCAGACGACTCTTTGGGCTGTGATTGGAGGAGAGGACACAGCGTGAGATCACCACAGGCTAAGATCACCCCTACCCAGACCACCACTACCAGACCGCCTCCTACCCCGACGTCCACTACCCAGACCGCCCCCGACCGCCTCTACCCAGACCGCCCCCTACCCCGACCACCCCCTGCCCAGACAGCCACTACCAGACTGCCCCCTACCCAGACAGCCACTACCAGACCGCCCCCTACCCAGACAGCCACTACCAGACCGCCCTACCGAGACCGCCCCCTACCCAGAACCGCCCCCTACCCAGACAGCCACTACCAGACCGCCCTACCGAGACCGCCCCCTACCCAGACAGCCACTACCAGACCGCCCTACCGAGACCGCCCCCTACCCAGAACCGCCCCCTACCCAGACAGCCACTACCAGACCGCCCTACCGAGACCGCCCCCTACCCAGAACCGCCCCCTACCCAGACAGCCACTACCAGACCGCCCTACCGAGACCGCCCCCTACCCAGAACCGCCCCCTACCCAGACAGCCACTACCAGACCGCCCTACCGAGACCGCCCCCTACCCAGAACCGCCCCCTACCCAGACAGCCACTACCAGACCGCCCCCTACCCAGACAGCCACTACCAGACCGCCCCCTACCCAGACAGCCACTACCAGACCGCCCTACCGAGACCGCCCCCTACCCAGACAGCGACTACCAGACCGCCCCCTACCCAGACAGCCACTACCCCGACCGCCACTACCAGACCGCCTCCTACCCAGACAGCCACTACCCCGACCACCCCTTCCCAGACCGCCACTACCCCGACCACCCCCTGCCCAGACAGCCACTACCAGACCGCCCCCTACCCCGACCACCCCTACCCAGACAGCCACTACCAGACTGCCCCCTACCCAGACAGCCACTACCAGACCACGCCCTACCGAGACCGCCCCCTACCCAGAACCGCCCTCTACCCAGACAGCGACTACCAGACCGCCCCCTACCCAGACAGCCACTACCCCGACCACCCCTACCCAGACAGCCACTACCAGACTGCCCCCTACCCAGACAGCCACTACCAGACCGCCCCCTACCCAGACAGCCACTACCAGACCACGCCCTACCGAGACCGCCCCCTACCCAGAACCGCCCCCTACCCAGACAGCGACTACCAGACCGCCCCCTACCCAGACAGCCACTACCCCGACCACCCCTACCCAGACCGCCACTACCCCGACCACCCCCTGCCCAGACAGCCACTACCAGACCGCCCCCTACCCAGACAGCCACTACCCCGACCACCCCCTGCCCAGACAGCCACTACCAGACCGCCCCCTACCCAGACAGCCACTACCCCGACCACCCCTACCCAGACCGCCACTACCAGACCGCCTCCTACCCAGACAGCCACTACCCCGACCACCCCCTGCCCAGACAGCCACTACCAGACCGCCCCCTACCCAGACAGCCACTACCAGACCGCCCCCTGCCCAGACAGCCACTACCAGACCGCCCCCTACCCAGACAGCCACTACCAGACCGCCCCCTACCCAGACCGCAACTACCAGACCGCCCCCTACCAAGACAGCCACTACCAGACCGCCCCCTACCCAGACCGCCACTACCAGACCGCCCCCTACCCAGACCGCCACTACCAGACCGCCTCCTACCCAGACCGCCACTACCCGACCACCCCTACCCAGACCGCCACTACCCCGACCACCCCCTACCCAGACCGCCACTACCAGACCGCCCCCTACCCAGACAGCCACTACCAGACCGCCTCCTACCCAGACAGCCACTACCAGACCGCCCCCTACCCAGACCGCAACTACCAGACTGCCTCCTACCCAGACCACCCCTACCCAGACCGCCACTACCAGACCGCCCCCTGCCCAGACAGCCACTACCAGACCGCCCCCTACCCAGACAGCCACTACCAGACCGCCCCCTACCCAGACCGCCCCTACCCAGACCGCCACTACCAGACCGCCCCCTGCCCAGACAGCCACTACCAGACCGCCCCCTACCCAGACAGCCACTACCAGACCGCCTCCTACCCAGACAGCCACTACCCCGACCGCCACTACCAGACCGCCCCCTGCCCAGACAGCCACTACCAGACCGCCCCCTACCCAGACAGCCACTACCAGACCGCCCCCTACCCAGACAGCCACTACCAGACCGCCCCCTACCCAGACAGCCACTACCAGACCGCCCCCTACCCAGACAGCCACTACCAGACCGCCCCCTACCCAGACCGCAACTACCAGACCGCCCCCTACCCAGACCGCAACTACCAGACCGCCTCCTACCCAGACAGCCACTACCCCGACCACCCCTACCCAGACCGCCACTACCAGACCGCCCCCTGCCCAGACAGCCACTACCAGACCGCCCCCTGCCCAGACAGCCACTACCAGACCGCCCCCTGCCCAGACAGCCACTACCAGACCGCCCCCTACCCAGACAGCCACTACCAGACCGCCCCCTACCCAGACAGCCACTACCAGACCGCCCCCTACCCAGACAGCCACTACCAGACCGCCCCCTACCCAGACAGCCACTACCAGACCGCCCCCTACCCAGACAGCCACTACCAGACCGCCCCCTACCCAGACAGCCACTACCAGACCACGCCCTACCCAGACAGCCACTACCAGACCGCCCCCTACCCAGACAGCCACTACCAGACCGCCCCCTACCCAGACAGCCACTACCAGACCGCCCCCTACCCAGACAGCCATTTCCAGACCGCCCCCTACCCAGACAGCCACTACCAGACCACACCCTACCGAGACCACCCCCTAAGCAGAACCGCCCCCTACCCAGACCGCCCCCTACCCAGACTGCTCCCTACCCAGACAGCCACTACCAGACTGCCCCCTACCCAGACAGCCACTACCAGACCGCCCCCTACCCAGACCGCCCCCTACCCAGACCACCACTAACCAGAACCGCCCCCTAACCAGACCGCCCCCTAACCAGACCGCCCCCTAACCAGACCACCCCCTACCCAGAACTGCCCCCTACCCAGATCACCCCTACCCACCACTACCCAGAACCGCAGACAGGAGGAGAGGATACAGCGCGAGATCACCACAGGCTCAGATCACCCCTACCCAGACCATCCCTACCCAGAGCTGCAGACAGGAGGAGAGGATACAGCCTGAGATCACCAAAGACCCAGACCACCACTACCCAGACCATCCCTAGCCTGAACCGCAGACAGGAGAGGATACAGCGTGAGATCACCGCAGACCCAGACCACCCCCACCCAGACCACCCAACCGCCCCTACCCAGAACCGCAGAGGGGAGGAGAGGATACCGTGCGTACAGTATAGACCCCCCCCCCCCCCCCCCAGTCCTGGACAGCACAGCGTACGCCCTGGTTCCAGGTCAGCACCATGTTTACACCCCCTTTTAACTTGACAACACCAACAGTGCACAACCCGACTGTGGCTCAACACAATGTAACCTCCAGTCCTGGAACAGCAAAATGTGCCCCCCTGGGTCTGGGTCAGCTAAATGTGCACTTCCTTGTTCTGGATGAGCACAATGTGCACTTCCTGGTTCTGGATGAGCACAATGTGCACTTCCTGGTTCTGGATGAGCACAATGTGCACTTCCTGGTTCTGGATGAGCACAATGTGCACTTCCTGGTTCTGGATGAGCACAATGTGCACTTCCTGGTTCTGGATGAGCACAATGTGCACTTCCTGGTTCTGGATGAGCACAATGTGCACTTCCTGGTTCTGGATGAGCACAATGTGCACTTCCTGGTTCTGGATGAGCACAATGTGCACTTCCTGGTTCTGGATGAGCACAATGTACACTTCCTGGTTCTGGATGAGCCCAATGTGCACTTCCTGGTTCTGGATGAGCCCAATGTGCACTTCCTGGTTCTGGATGAGCCCAATGTGCACTTCCTGGTTCTGGATGAGCCCAATGTGCACTTCCTGGTTCTGGATGAGCCCAATGTGCACTTCCTGGTTCTGGATGAGCCCAATGTGCACTTCCTGGTTCTGGATGAGCCCAATGTGCACTTCCTGGTTCTGGGTGAGCCCAATGTGCACTTCCTGGTTTTGGATGAGCCAAATGTGCACTTACTGGTTTTGGATGAGCCAAATGTGCACTTCCTGGTTTTGGATGAGCCCAATGTGCCCCCCCCCCCCCCCAGTATTGGGGCAGCATTAGAAACCCTCCTTTCACTCACTCAGTGGTTTTATAGACATCAGAGAAGAGTCCAGCCTTCTGGTATTTCTTTTTGGGGGGACGTGCAATCTTCTTCTCCCGCTGCAGGAGAGGAGCCAGACGACGGGAAAACGCCTCCACCCGTTCCTGGTGACTCAGGCCAATGTCCCGACCTGTAGAGTCATCGATGAAAGAGATCTCCGCCAGACTGGAAGAGAAGAGAGGGGAATGATTGGACAGTGTATAGGAGGAATGATGAAGAGAAGAAATGATTGGACGGTGTATAGGAGGAATGATGAAGACTGATAGAGAAGAGAGGGGAATGATTGGACGGTGTATAGGAGGAATGATGAAGCCCAGAAGAGAAGAGAGGAAATGATTGGACGGTGTATAGGAGGAATGATGAAGACTGGAAGAGAAGAGAGGGGAATGATTGGATGGTATATAAGAGGAATATTGAGGACTAGAAGACGCCACCAATCAATGTAGAACATGTGGCCTGATCAGCCATACCTTGTGCTGCTCTCCGGGTCTTCATCCAATGACGTCCTCAGACGTTTCCTTATCTGCTTCTCCACACCTAGATGCTTCCTTTTCCATCCCTTGCGGTGCTCAGTGGTCAGAGTCACCCCCTGCACTACGGCCTCGATAATGTCCGTCACGGTGTCTGATCGGGCAGTGCTATTCTCCTGCTGGCTGACCAGTGGCATGGTCAGTAGGGAGTCTGGAGGATACTTCCTGGGCCTCCCCGGCCTCCTCTTGACAATATTGTTTCCTGTCCGGGACTGTCTCTGCAGCTTCTTGGCTTTCAGAATTTTATTGACGTGATCCAGGTTCTTCTTAGAGGCCAGGATTGTATCGTAGTTGTACATTCTCCGAGCCTGTTTGTGTATGGCTTCCACCACACTCCTCTTCAGGCTTGGCAGACGACCAGACGAGGAGCTAAGACCGTCTGGAGGAGATTCCATAGCAGGCACTGAAACAAGCAAAGTGTCTGACCTGCTCTGGCCTTTCTCCCGGCAGTGCCCCCTGGCAGGACTGGAGGAGGAGGGGGCGGAGGAGGGGAGGATGTCATCCACTGTGCGCTGCAGCAAACAATCCACAGATTCTTCCATTGTAGAACTGTGCCGCAGGCTTCGTAATGGGACCCCCATGACTGGAAGAAGACAACAAAGATTAGTAATAATGACCAGGACAATGAGCGTACCACTTTAATGGGTCTACATGCTGTGTACACCCTCCAAATCTACAATGTAGCTGTAAAGAAGATATCTCCACAGGATACTTAACTGCGATGCTGACCTGCCCTGGTACCTCCCACAATCCCCCAACTCTGGGTATCAGGTAAAATGTGCCCCTCCTCCTTCTAGCAGCACAGGTGGGATTCCACACATAGCCCTCTGTACAGAGGCAGGCCAAGTGTGCTGAATTGTATACTTCTCTTTACTCCTTCCCCCTGTCATCCATTGGGAGCCAAAATAGGTCCCAACTTGGAGTTTACACATGGCTGAGGAGCCATGAGACTGGTGTCTGAATGGCCATCACCTGCTTGGGGTAAAAGACTGCGATGCTCACACTTCTGATAACTGGAAGTAACAGATTTTCTTCTATAGTCCCAGCAGGATAACTCTTAGGGGGCAGCAAATGAAACATGAGTATGGTGCCAGTGGGACCCCTCCATGATATTTGAGGCCCATTTTCAGGAGTGGCTCGTGGCTCGCTGCTCTAACCTGATCACAGGCCCTTCAAATCTGTACAGACAAATGATCAGACTGGGAAAGACTGTCTTTACCATCAGACTTGGTTGATGCATGGAGACCTCAGCTGCCAACGTCCCATCATCACTGGGTTACATTGGAGATGACCTAATTTCTTCTGACTCCTGAGTGTCGGACATCAGAGGTGAGACATACAGAGGACTTGAGGAAGCCAGAGGACACCTCATTACGGGAGAAGGTCACCACACACAGCACGACCAGAGAAGAAGGTCACCTTACACCGGATGGCCAGAGATGTAGGTTAATATTTGAAACAGCTCCTACAGGACGGTCAGAGAAAAAGGTGACCCAACACAGGACTACCAGAGAAAAAGATAGTCTCACACGGGATGGCCAGAGAAGGTTAATATTCGGGACAGCCCACACTGGATGGCCAGAGAAGAAAATCACCTCAGACTGGATAGCCAGAGAAGGTCACCTCATACAGCAGGGCCAGAAATAAAGGTCACCTCACACCAGACGGCCAGAGAAGAAGGTCACCTCACACCTGATGGCCAGAGAAGAAGGTCACCTTACACAGGATGGCAAGAGAAAAAGGTCACCTCACACCGGAAGGCCGGAGAAGGTGGTCACCTCACACCAGACGGCCGTAGGAGAACGTCACCTCCTACATCATGGCCACAGAAGAAGGTCACCTCACACCGGACAGCTAGAGAAGAAGGTCAACTCACACCGGATGGCTGGAGAAGGTGGTAACCTCACACCGGACAGCCTGAGAAGGTCACCTCACAATGGACGGCCAGAGAAAAAGGTCACCTCATACCGGATAGCCAGAGAAGAAGGTCACCTCACACTGGATGGCCAGAGAAGAAGGTCACCTCACACCGGATGGCCAGAGAAGAAGGTCACCTCACACCGGATGGCCAGAGAAGAAGGTCACCTCACACCGGATGGCCAGAGAAGAAGGTCACCTCACACCGGATGGCCAGAGAAGAGGGTCACCTCACACCGGATGGCCAGAGAAGAGGGTCACCTCACACCGGATGGCCAGAGAAGAGGGTCACCTCACACAGCACGACCATAGAAAAAGATCACCTCACACCGGGCGGCCAGAGAAGTTGGTCACCTCACACTGGACTGCCAGAGAAAAAGGTCACCTTACACAGGACAGCCAAAGAAGAAGATCACCTCAAACTGGACAGCCAGAGAAGAAGGGCATCTCACACTGGACAGCCAGAGAACATGATTACCTCACACAGCATGCCCAGAGAAGAAGGTCACCTCACACAGGATGGCCAGAGAAGAAGGTCACCTCACACAGCACAGCCTGAGAAGAAGATCACCTCACACAGCACGGTCAGAGAAAAAGATCATCTCACATGGTTGGCCAGAAAAGGTCACCTCACACAGCTTGGCCAGAGAAGGTGATCACTTCACACCCATCGGACAGCTGGAGAAGGTCACCTCACACCGGATGGCCAGAGAAGGTAACCTTACAGCGGATGGACAGAGAAGAAGGTCCCTCACACCAGACAGCCAGAGAAGAAGAAGGTCACCTCACAGCGGAAAGCCATAGAAGAAGGTCACCTCACAATGGACAGCCAGAGAAGAAGGTCACCTCACAACGGATGGCCAGAGAAGGCCACCTCACAAAGGATGGCTATCCAGAGAAGATCACCTCACACCGGACGGCTAGAGAAGAAGGTCATCTCACACTGGACAGCTAGAAAAGAAGGTGACCTCACACAGCATGTCCAGACAAGCAGGTCACCTCACAACGGATGGCCAGAGAAAAAGGTCACCTCACACCAGACGTCCAGAGAAGAAGATCACCTCTCACCGGACAGCCAGAGAAGAAGAAGAAGGTCACTTCACATCGGACAGCCATAGAAGAAGGTCACCTCACCACGGACGGCCAGAGAAGAAGGTCACCTCACCACGGACGGCCAGAGAAGAAGGTCACCTCATAAAGGATGGCTATCCAGAGAAGACCACCTCACGCCGGACGGCTAGAGAAGGTCATCTCACACTGGACGGCTAGAAAAGGTCACCTCACACAGCACGGCCAGAGAAGATCACCACACACAGCACGGCCAGACAAGCAGGTCACCTCACACAGGATGGCCAGAGAAGAAAGTCACCTCACAACGAATGGCTAGAGAAGAAAGTCATCTCACACTGGACTGCAAGAAAAGAAGGTCACCTCACACAGCACAGCCAGAGAAGATCACCTCACACAGCACGTTCAGACAAGCAGGTCACCTCACACAGGATGGCCGGAGAAGGTCACCTCACAACGGACGAATAGAGAAGAAGGTCACCTCACACTGGACTGCTAGAAAAGAAGGTCGCCTCACACAGCACGGCCAGAGAAGAAGATCACCTCACACAGCACGTCCAGACAAGTAGGTGACCTCACACAGGATGGCCAGAGAAGAAGGTCACCTCACAGCGGATGGCCAGAGAAGAAGGTCACCTCACAACGGATGGCCAGAGAAGAAGGGCACCTCACAACGGATGGCCAGAGAAGAAGGGCACCTCACAACGGATGGCCAGAGAAGAAGGGCACCTCACAACGGATGGCCAGAGAAGAAGGGCACCTCACAACGGATGGCCAGAGAAGAAGGGCACCTCACAACGGATGGCCAGAGAAGAAGGGCACCTCACAACGGATGGCCAGAGAAGAAGGGCACCTCACAACGGATGGCCAGAGAAGAAGGGCACCTCACAATGGATGGCCAGAGAAGGTCACCTCACAACGGATGGCCAGAAAAGGTCACCTCACAACGGATGGCCAGAAAAGGTCACCTCACAACGGATGGCCAGAGAAGAAGGTCACCTCACAACGGATGGCCAGAAAAGAAGGTCACCTCACAACGGATGGCCAGAAAAGAAGATCACCTCACACCAGACGGCCAGAGAAGAAGAAGGTCAACTCACACAGCACAGCCAGAGAAGAAGAAGGTCACTTCACACAGCACGGCCAGAGAAGAAGGTCACTTCACACAGCACGGCCAGAGAAGAAGGTCACTTCACACAGCACGGCCAGAGAAGAAGGTCACTTCACACAGCACGGCCAGAGAAGAAGGTCACTTCACACAGCACGGCCAGAGAAGAAGGTCACTTCACACAGCACGGCCAGAGAAGAAGGTCACTTCACACAGCACGGCCAGAGAAGAAGGTCACTTCACACAGCATGGCCAGAGAAGAAGGTCACCTCACACAGCATGGAAAGAGAGGGTCACCTCACAACAGATGGCCAGAGAAGGTCACCTCACAACGGATGGCCAGAGAAGGTCACCTCACAACGGATGGCCAGAGAAGAAGGTCACCTCACACCATACGGCCAGAGAAGAAGGTCACTTCACACAGCACGGCCAAAGAAGGTCACTTCACACAGCATGGCCAGAGAAGAAGGTCACTTCACACAGCATGGAAAGAGAAGGTCACCTCACACCGAATGGCCAGAGAAGGTAACCTTACAGCGGAAGGCCAGAGAAGATGGTCATCTTACTCCGGACAGCCAGAGAAGAAAAAGGTCACCACACATCGGACAGCCATAGAAGAAGGTCACCTCACAATGGACGGCCAGAGAAGAAGGTCACCTCACAACGGACGGCCAGAGAGGAAGGTCACCTCACAACGGATGGCGAGAGAGGAAGGTCACCTCACAAAGGATGGCTATCCAGAAATCACCTCACACCGGACAGCTAGAGAAGGTCATCTCACACTGGACAGCTAGAAAAGAAGGTGACCTCATACAGCATGTCCAGACAAGCAGGTCACTTCACAACGGATGGCCAGAGAAAAAGGTCACCTCACACCAGACGGCCAAAGAAGAAGGTCAATTCACACAGCACAACCAGTGAAGAAGGTCACTTCACACAGATCGGCCAAAGAAGGTCACTTCACACAGCATGGCCAGAGAAGAAGGTCTCCTCACACCGGACGGCCAGAGAAGAAGGTCACCTCACAATGGATGGCTAGAAAAGGTCACCTCACACAGCACGGCCAGACAAGCAGATCACCTCACACAGGATGGCCCGAGAAGAAAGTCACCTCACAACGGACGGCTAGAGAAGAAAGTCATTTCACACTGGACTGCTAGAAAAGAAGAAGGTCAACTCACACAGCACGGCCAGAGAAGAAGGTCTCCTCACACCAGACGGCCAGAGAAGAAGGTCACCTCACAAAGGATGGCTATCCAGAGAAGATCACCTCACACCGGATGGCTAGAGAAGGTCATCTCACACTGAACGGCTAGAAAAGGTCACCTCACACAGCACGGCCAGAGAAGATCACCTCACACAGCACGTCCAGACAAGCAGGTCACCTCAGACAGGTTGGCCAGAGAAGAAGGTCACCTCACAACGGACGGCTAGAGAAGAAGGTCAACTCACACAGCACGGCCAGAGAAGAAGGTCACTTCACACAGCACGGGCAGAGAAGAAGATCACTTCACACAGCATGGCCAGAGAAGAAGGTCACCTCACACAGCATGGCCAGAGAAGGTCTCCTCACACCGGATGGCCAGAGAGTCCTCTTATCTGGTCACAGAGATATTCTCATGTGCAAGAACAAAGCACTGGAAGGATGTCTAAGATGTCCACACACCAATCCAATCCGACTTCTATACTGTACAGAACCCAATCATCTAGGAGGAGAGATGACAAGTGGGATATCTGTGTCTGGAGTTCCCCCATAACTACTCTTCCCTTTATATAAAAGGCAAAATCAGGACTTGGCCTATGATGAGAAGATGAAGGAGCTGTATGGCCCGGGGCAGCTCCACACCTCACCCAACACCAAGAAGATTTCTTCATTACCTGAACATGAAGTGCTCTCCGATGCCGTCCTTCTTCTAGAGGGACTGTAACTGGAACTGTCCGGAGTCCTCAGACTACGCTCCTGGGAAGCTGGAAAATAACGGAAGAACCAATCAGCTCAGTGCGGCATGGAGTTTAGAATAACGAAGGAACCAATCAGCTCAGTGCGGCACGGAGCTCAGAATATTATATTAATTAAAAGAAATGTCTGGTAGTATGGCTGAAGGTCAGGGATGGGATGTACGTGGTGGATCATACAGGAGATCCCTCCTTGTAGGGATTGATCATTTATGCAGTAGTAGGGATAGGATGAAGGTCAGGGATGGGATGTACATGGTGGGTCATACAGGAGATCCCTCCTTGTAGGGATTGATCATTTATGTAGTAGTAGGGATAGGATGAAGGTCAGGGATGGGATGTACATGGTGGGTCATACAGGAGATCTCTCCTTGTATGGACTCTGATCATTGATGTAGTAGTAAGGACAGGATGAAAGTCATGGATGGGATATATGTTGAGAATCATACAAGAGATCCCTCCTTGTAGGGACTGATCGTTGGTGTAGTAGTAGGGACAGGCTCAGGGTAAGGGATGGGATGTACATGGTGGGTCATACAGGTGATCCCTCCTTGTAGGAACTGATCATTGATGTAGTAATAGTAAGGACAGGATATACGTGAAGGATCATACAGGAGATCTCTCCTTGTAGGCACTGATCATTGTAGTAGTAGGGACATGCTGAAGGTCAGGGGTGGGATTTACATGGTGGATTATACAGGAGATCCCTCCTTGTAGGGACTGATTATTGAAGTAGTAAGAACAGGCTGAAGGTCAGGGATGGATGTACATGGTGGGTCATACAGGAGATCCCTCCTTGTAGGGACAGGATGAAGGTCAGGGACTGAATGTACATGGAGGATCATACAATAAGATCCATCCCTGTGGGGACTCTGATCATTGATGTAGTAGTAGGGACAGGCAGAAGGTCAGGGATGTACATGGTGGGTCATACAGGAGATCCCTCCTTGTAGGGACTGAACATTGATGTAGTAGTAGGGAAGGGATGAAGGTCATGGATGAGATGTACATGGCGGGTCATACAGGAGATCCCTCCTTGTAGGGACTAAGAATTGATGTAGTAGTAGGGATGGAATGAAGGTCATGGATGGGATGTACATGGTAGATCCTACATGAGGATCCCTCCTGGTAGGGACTCTGATCATTGATGTAGAAGTAGGGACAGGCTGAAGGTCAGGGATGTACATGGTGGGTCATAGAGGAGATCCCTCCTTGTAGGGACTGAGCATTGATGTAGTAGTAGGGATGGGATGAAGGTCAGGGATGGGATGTACATGGTGGATCCTACAGGAGGTCCCTCCTGGTAGGTACTCTGATCATTGATGTAGTAGTAGGGACGGGATGAAGGTCATGGATGGTATGAACATGGTGGGTCATACAGGAGATCCTTCCTTGTAGGGACTGAGCATTGATGTAGTAGTAGGGATGGGATGAAGTTCATGGATGGGATGTACATGGTGGGTCATAAAGGAGATCCCTCCTGGTAGGTACTCTGATCATTGATGTAGTAGTAGGGACAGGATGAAGGTCAGGGTTGAGAGATATTTTTGGTCTTCTATTTATAGTGTCTCCTCTCTGCAATGTCACAGCTTCCTCTATGACTGGAGATACAATTCCATCCAGAGATCGCAAAGCTCCTCCCCCCTTATCTGCCAGGACAGCGCAGGGACTGCAGACCCTAATCAGCCGCCGTGTGATCCGCATCCTCCGATCTCCGGGAAGAGAGACGGAGAATTCCAACATAACAGAGACATCGGAGTCCATTCACTAAGAGATAAATAACAACTGAAAAATGTGGTAAAATAAAGCATGTAGTAAATTGGTTTCCAATGTGAAATTCACTAAGAATTTTGCGCCTAATAACTCAAGCTTGAAAGATTCGGTAATTTAACGTACAGTAGCTGGTTGCTAAGGAGCGGGCCGGGAAGCCGGCTGTCGCGTTTTTAACAAGTGATAACTCATCAGCTGTCAGCGGTCTTCCTCACTGACAGCTCAATGTAAACCAAAAATGCCGGCAATTAAGAACAGCGTTCCCCACCCCACCCCCAATCCATACCAGGCCCTTATCCGGGCATGTAGTCCAGCAGGTCAGAAAAGGGGGGGGGGGGGGGCTGTACCAGGCCACATGCCCTCAACATGGGGGGGGGGTTGCTTTTGCGCATAGGCTCTGCCCCCTATGTTGATGGGGACAAGGGCCTGGGGGGGTCTGCAAGCGGTGGGGCTTACCAGAATCTGGAAGCCCCCTTTAATAAGAGGACCCCGAGATCCTGGCCCCACCTATATGCCAGTATGTTAAAGGGGGCACCCAAGGTTGTGGGGAAGAGGCCCTTGTCTCCATCAACATGGGCCCCCCCTGCCCCCATGTTGAGAGAATGTGGCCTGGTATGGTTCAGGAGGGGGGGAGAGCGCCCCCCCCTTTCCCTGGCCTTCTGGACTACATGATCGGGTAAGGTTCTGGTATGGATTTTTTTTTATGTTTTCATTGCCGGTATTTTGTTTTTACATTCAGCTGTCAGTGGGGAAACCCGCTGTCAGCTGATAAGTCATCAGTTGTTAAGGACACAGCAGCCAGCTCCTTAACCAGCTATGGGGGGGGGGGACCCCTAACCTGCATCTTATCAATACCGCATGTGATAATTTATGCAAATGAGTCACCTTAGCGCGTTATCGCATGCGGTAATCTATAGTGAATTGACCCCAATGTCTCCCACACCAGGAACCCCACCATCCATTCAATACATTCAGTCACTCATGCGCTTTTGATCACCCATACACGTTCGATCACTCATATGCAGAATCCCATCACCTTCTTACCTGCTGAGGACGGTACGGCCTCCTTCCTGGCAGATCGGCTGTCTGTGAAGAAGGCAGGGCCATCGCTTAGCGTCTTGCCCCCGGGATGGTTGGCAGCCATGGCGCCCCGGCAGTTGCCTATTGCACTTGTGAAGAGGTTGGTGTGCTCATCGCTGCTGGCCGGCTCAGAGCTAGAGGTGAAGCCGCTGAGGGACAGACTGGGTGAGCTGTTGGAACAGTCGATCTGTAATGGAGTCTGGAGTCCCAGGGCCAGCAGGCCAGACTCGGGGGCCTCCCTCCGCACCCACTGCTCCTCTCTGCTCAGCAGCCCCTTGGGAGGAGACAGGTGAGTGCAAGGTAAGTGACACCTGTGCTTGTCTTTGTGTTTGTACCGCTCTGTAATATTGTCCTTCCCCAACCTGTAACGTTTTAATGACTCCAGAACCGTCCTAGAAGAGCCCACCCCAGCCAAGGAGTCCATGGAAAGCTGCTGTGGGTCTGATCGGTGCTCGCGGTGTTTGTGGCGGTGGCGGTGCTTGTGCTCAACCATCCAGCCGTAGGCCATATCCGGCGGGACGCTGGGGTAGGTGCCCACGGGGAGGAGAGGGGTGCGGCTGGTGGTCAGGAACGCCTCTTGGCGCAGAAGCTTGTGTTTCTTCTTATGGTATTTGGCGGGGTTCAGCAATAAATGGCCCGCATGCATGTAGGAAGGGGGGTGCAGTGGGGTGGTGAAGGAAGGAGAAGGTGGAGGAGGGTACAGAGTGGGGGGGTACCGTCCATAATAACTTAAGCCAATAGGGGCAGCGGTGATGGGGGAGGGGGAGTAAGGCATGCTGTATGAAGGGTAGAAGCCAGTGCTAGAGAGGGGAAAACCAAGACTGTGGACGAACGGCATCTCCGACATCGAGTCCCGCATCTTGGGGGGCCGCCCCCTCTTCTTTTTTAAATCTGGTTTCCGGATGTAGTGCAAAGGATCCAAGGGGAAGGTTGGGTGGCTGTAGAAGCTGTTGAAATTGAGGCGGAATATAGTAGGGAGCAGATCCCTGGGGATGAAATGGTGGCTCCTATGAGAAACATGGATCTCACTCAATCGCGTTATGAGCTCCTCCAGCTCGGCCAGGAAGTCCGGGTCCTGCCGGGCACGCAGCTGTGGGTACTTCTTTTTACGCTTCCGCTTCTGCCTCTTGAGTTTGTCGCAAGTGAGGAAGTCATGACTCCTGTGCTTGCACTTGTGCTTGTGTTTTTCTTTCAGGCTGCTGAGAACTGGCGAGGTCTGAGGCGCAAGGAGGGAAATGTGTTCGAAGGAATGCCGCCTCTTCTTCTGTGCGCAGAACTTCTCCGCCCGGTCCGACGTGCTGTTATTGTCCGTCCCGATGCCGCTGTCGCTGGGGATGGTCTCGTCGCTGTGAGACTCGCTGATGGGGGAAGACGTGGCTTCCTTTAAGGAAGTGATCTCATGTAAGTGGGAAGGAGAGTTTGGCAGCAACGTTGGGGGTGATAGTTGTCTACAGTCCTTGGAGGCTTTCCTCATGGCGAGGGTCTGAAGGAAGGTACCTTGTTTGGAGTGTGGGTGGGGATATGGCACAGGGCTTGGCTCCACAAAGCTGGCATCGCTGCTGATGGGGCTCTGGGCACCGCTGGCTCCAGGTGAGAGGGAACTGGCTGGAGAGGGAAGAACCTCAGGCCTGGTTATGTTTGGAGATATGACAGGTGCTACAACTTGACCCAACATTGAGTGAGCCTCCTGCTGGCCGGTATTCTCCAACGTCGGAGAGCAGATGGAATTGTTGGTCTCCGATGTTGACTTGGGCTTCCTGCCTCGCCTCTTGCCCATGTAGATTGTGCCTTTCTTGCTGACGTTGATTTGCTGACCCAATTTGGAAGTGAACGTGGCAGCAAGGGTCGATACCGTACCTTGTAGCTTCACCGGAGTCTTCCCCCTGGAGCTTTGCTCGGCTGTGCCAGAGAGAATCTGACTCAGCAGCTTCTTCCGTTTCATAGTCTTCATCTTATTTATCTTTCGGATGATATTTTTCACAAGTTGCCCGTTATTTTTCTTCACAGATTTCTTATCCCCCTCTGAGCAATTAGCGGTGGCGTCGTCAGTGTGGAGCCTGCTGTTCAGATGCTCGTCGTTCTGTTGCTTCTCCTTTTCGCACTCGGTTTGCTTGCGATTATCGGTCACCAGAAAAGGTGCGACGGACAGGACAGGCGGAGTTCGCATGGGCGCAGTGGAATCCCTCCTCGGCCTCCCTCTCTTCCTGGGAAACGCCGGTCTGGGAAGGGTTGTTTTTAGAGACGACATCTCGATCTCCGGCTGGAGAACGGGGGGGCCTTGCTCTTCTTTGGATTGTGATGAGGCTACTTTAAAAGCTGGGATTTTAAGTGCTCTTTTAGGGGGACCCTCCAGATGGGGCATATCCTTACTTTTAGGCTTCCCTCTCTTAGGTTTGTAAGCGTTGGAGCCATCAGTGGACATACAAACCATTCTATAATTCCTATGGGAACTGTACAGCTTGTGCGTTTCGTTGATGGCTCCTTCATTGGAAAGGTTTGCTTTGGACAAGGACTTGGAAACTTGACCATGAACTGAGGTTTTTCCGGAAGATTTTTCCGGTGTGCCCCGTTGAGACCGATCACTTCCCACCAACGCCGGCCTTACCACACCATGCTCAGGTGATACTTTCTGGTTGGTTTTGTTGGACACTTTCGTCCACCGGGGCTTTTTGCCTTTCCTTTTCTTAAAATGTTTAGTCTGCGAGTTGGTGCCGCCATGTTGGCTGCCGTAAGGCGGTTTTTCTGAGAGGCTGCCCACCTTCACCAACTGTTTTTTCCTAAGTAAACTTGCAAAGCTGACGACAGACGGGTCTGAGCGGTGGCTGCCAGGCTCCACCCTCTGCGTGGGTTTTTTCTCTGGTACAGGGGGAACAGAAGAAGTCCTTAAATTCCCACTGGGGACACGTTTGACCTCTTTGCTCGTCTTTTCATTAGATAATAAGTCCAAAGAATTCTGATGGATTCTATGAGCCCTGTCAGCGGGTAAAGTGTCGGATGTAAACTTGCTTTTGTCGCTTGGCTCATCAATACATTCCACACGCGTTGCGTCAGGAGTTAAGTGCAATGAACTTGAGGGGGATTGGGGACAATTCACATTTGAACTCCTACTGGAGGATGTCAGAGACGTCGCTGGTGCTGGCGAAGGTAGATTACCTTCTCCGACGGCACTGAAGGGCGACACGGCGGCTGACGCGTCGGACGCACCCCCCTTCCGGTAGTCCAATGAAGTGCAATACACAGGGCAAAGCTTTTCCGGCATCTCCGTATCAGGGACACCTTTCTCAGAGAGGGAACTTTTCTCCACTGGGATGGAAGTCCTGTTATTAAATTTATCTCTCTCGCCAGCGGATCCCTCTTTCTTGATACAGAACTTTTCCAAAATGCTGTCCTTGGCCTGCCGTACATTACCCCTCTCCGAGGTTTGACTGCTCATTCTTTCCTCCGAGCCCCTGGATTTGGAAAGCGAGCTCAGACGCTCCGTGGCAGGAGAGTCATCTTTCGGCATTACCCGTTCCTCCAAGGGCGAGCTGACCGGGGAGGATGAGGCCTGCTTTTTGGCTCTGATTTTGGAAGACTTGGAAGGAGGGCATGTTGCAATGAGCTGAGCAAGCTTTTCAGTAACGCTGGCGGCTGTGCCGTTCACCGGGACCCTGTCCTTTGAGTCAGGGTCTTTGTTACTGACAAGTCCAGACGGCGATGCCTTGTTGGGCTCAGCCGCTTCCGAGTGCAAAGGTAAAGAGTTCTTTGTTGCCGGGACCTTCTCCTCCTCGGAACGAAGGTGTAAACGCTCGGCCTTCAGACTGTCCGTACTTGGATTCTCCGAAGACTTCTTAGATGATCTGGAAGAGTCCTGGAAGAGAAAACACAAAAAGTAATTTAGAAGAGCAAACCCTCCATCATGCACACCAATATTATCCTCCTACCAACCATTAACCAATCTACAGGCCTGAAGTCCAGGAATGGGCCCGGCTGAGACTCACCGGAACATTCTAAACACTGAATACAACTAGATTGTAAGGTTATATCCGGGTGAAGAACATGCATACCAAACGTAAAAATATGGCGTATTGGCTACTCCCATACAAAGGATTGTTGGAATAATCATAAGATGAAGAACGGGGAGCAGATCGCTCTTCCTGGAAGGAGAATCCTACCCACCCGTATTCGGCAGCCAGCTGGATTCGGCCGTACGTGACGGCGTTTGCCAGTTATTTATGGAAATAAACGTGGCACCTTGTTTTATTTTGCAGGCAGGGAGGGAGATGGTGGCTGCGGCGTTCCGCTGCTTGTTTTGTGTACGCCAAGAACAGGAGGGGGGGGGAAATGGAGGAAAAAAAAAAAACCCTACGGAGGAATTCAAAGCTTGAGCAGAATTTGCATAATAGCAACCGCTGCCATGGAAAAACTGGGCAGCGTGCCAAGCGTCGTGTCCGCGCCACCAATGCACAACACTCCTCTATAAAACGGATCTGCGCCTTCCCTGTAATTCAATCATTGGCCGCGCCGGCTCTCCGCTCTCTTATTCTGATGGCCTCGGGGTAAAGCTTTCTCTCTCACAGCTGCTGGACGTCTCCTGGTGGAGAAGGTGAATGACTGGAGGAGGACACGGGGGGCTCTGAAAACTATGGTTGGATCATGTGCAGAAAAGGGGAAGCTTGGGGCTGTACAGAGACTCACCGGGCCGCCTTCTTCCTCTCCCAAACTGGAGGCAGGAGAAGACCCCTCATCTCCACCTCGATGTGCCAACCCAGAAATAAGCGAGAGCATCGCGTCTCCAAACACTGGACCCCATCCCCCAAACTACACAACTGAGACCCCAAGATAAGCATCGTGTCTCCAAACACTGGACCCCATCCCCCAAACTACACAACTGAGGCCCCAAGATGAGCATCGCGTCTCCAAACACTGGACCCCATCCCCCAAATTATACAACTGAGACCCCAAGATGAGCATCGCGTCTCCAAACACTGGACCCCATCCCCCAAATTATACAACTGAGACCCCAAGATGAGCATCGCGTCTCCAAACACTGGACCCCATCCCCCAAACTATACAACTGAGACCCCAAGATGAGCATCGCGTCTCCAAACACTGGACCCCATCCCCCAAACTATACAACTGAGACCCCAAGATGAGCATCGCGTCTCCAAACACTGGACCCCATCCCCCAAACTACACAACTGAGACCCCAAGATGAGCATCTCGTCTCCAAACACTGGACCCCATCCCCCAAATTATACAACTGAGACCCCAAGATGAGCATTGCGTCTCCAAACACTGGACCCCATCCCCCAAATTATACAACTGAGACCCCAAGATGAGCATCGCGTCTCCAAACACTGGACCCCATCCCCCAAACTATACAACTGAGACCCCAAGATGAGCATCGCGTCTCCAAACACTGGACCCCATCCCCCAAACTACACAACTGAGACCCCAAGATGAGCATCGCGTCTCCAAACACTGGACCCCATCCCCCAAATTATACAACTGAGACCCCAAGATGAGCATCGCGTCTCCAAACACTGGACCCCATCCCCCAAATTATACAACTGAGACCCCAAGATGAGCATCGAGTCTCCAAACACTGGACCCCATCCCCCAAATTATACAACTGAGACCCCAAGATGAGCATCGCGTCTCCAAACACTGGACCCCATCCCCCAAATTATACAACTGAGACCCCAAGATGAGCATCGCGTCTCCAAACACTGGACCCCATCCCCCAAACTACACAACTGAGACCCCAAGATGAGCATCGCGTCTCCAAACACTGGACCCCATCCCCCAAATTATACAACTGAGACCCCAAGATGAGCATCGCGTCTCCAAACACTGGACCCCATCCCCCAAACTATACAACTGAGACCCCAAGATGAGCATCGCGTCTCCAAACACTGGACCCCATCCCCCAAATTATACAACTGAGACCCCAAGATGAGCATCGCATCTCCAAACACTGGACCCCATTCCCCAAACTACACAACTGAGACCCCAAGATGAGCATCGCGTCTCCAAACACTGGACCCCATCCCCCAAATTACACAACTGAGACCCCAAGATGAGCATCGAGTCTCCAAACACTGGACCCCATCCCCCAAATTATACAACTGAGACCCCAAGATGAGCATCGCGTCTCCAAACACTGGACCCCATCCCCCAAATTATACAACTGAGACCCCAAGATGAGCATCGCGTCTCCAAACACTGGACCCCATCCCCCAAATTATACAACTGAGACCTCAAGATGAGCATCGCGTCTCCAAACACTGGACCCCATCCCCCAAATTATACAACTGAGACCCCGATATGTGAGAGAGCATCGCACCTCCTAACACAGGACCCTATCCCCCAAACTACACAACTGAGACCCCGAGATGAGGGAGAGCATCGCACCTCCTAACACTGGACCCCATCACCCCAAATTATACAACTGAGACCCCGAGATGAGAGAGAGCATCGTACCTCCTAACACTGGACCCCATCACCCCAAATTACACAACTGAGACCCCGAGATAAGCGAGAGCATCGTACCTCCTAACACTGGACCCCATCACCCCAAATTACACAACTGAGACCCCGAGATGAGCGAGAGCATCGTACCTCCTAACACTGGACCCCATCACCCCAAATTATACAACTGAGACCCCGAGATGACAGAGAGCATCGCACCTCCTAACACTGGACCCCATCACCCCAAATTACACAACTGAGACCCCCTGAGATGAGAGAGAGCATCGTACCTCCTAACACTGGACCCCATCACCCCAAACTACACAACTGAGACCCCAAGATGAGCATCGCACCTCCTAACACTGGACCCCATCACCCCAAATTATACAACAGAGACCCCGAGAGGAGCGAGAGCATCGCACCTCCTAACACTGGACCCCATCACCCCAAATTACACAACTGAGACCCCGAGATGAGAGAGAGCATCGCACCTCCTAACACAGGACCCCATCACCCCAAATTATACAACAGAGACCCCGAGATGAGCGAGAGCATCGCACCTCCTAACACTGGACCCCATCACCCCAAATTACACAACTGAGACCCCGAGATGAGAGAGAGCATCGCACCTCCTAACACAGGACCCCATCACCCCAAATTATACAACAGAGACCCCGAGATGAGCGAGAGCATCGCACCTCCTAACACTGGACCCCATCACCCCAAATTATACAACTGAGACCCCGAGATGACAGAGAGCATTGCACCTCCTAACACTGGACCCCATCACCCCAAATTATACAACTGAGACCCCGAGATGAGCGAGAGCATCGTACCTCCTAACACTGGACCCCATCACCCCAAATTATACAACTGAGACCCCGAGATGACAGAGAGCATCGCACCTCCTAACACTGGACCCCATCACCCCAAATTACACAACTGAGACCCCCTGAGATGAGAGAGAGCATCGCACCTCCTAACACTGGACCCCATCACCCCAAATTACACAACTGAGACCCCCGAGATGAGCAAGAGCATCGCACCTCCTAACACTGGACCCCATCACCCCAAATTATACAACTGAGACCCCGAGATGAGCGAGAGCATCGTACCTCCTAACACTGGACCCCATCACCCCAAATTATACAACTGAGACCCCGAGATGAGAGAGAGCATCGTACCTTCTAACACTGGACCCCATCACCCCAAATTACACAACTGAGACCCCCTGAGATGAGAGAGAGCATCGTACCTCCTAACACTGGACCCCATCACCCCAAATTATACAACTGAGACCCCCTGAGATGAGAGAGAGCATCGTACCTCCTAACACTGGACCCCATCACCCCAAATTACACAACTGAGACCCCCTGAGATGAGAGAGAGCATCGTACCTTCTAACACTGGACCCCATCACCCCAAATTACACAACTGAGACCCCCTGAGATGAGAGAGAGCATCGTACCTCCTAACACTGGACCCCATCACCCCAAATTATACAACTGAGACCCAGAAATGAGCCCAGTGTCGGCCCAGAGTTGAACAGATCGTAACAGGCATTGAACATGGCTAAATTGTACATGGATCGTACAGGCATGTTACATGCATCGTACACGGATCCTATCCGGATTGGACATAGATCCTACATGGATCACACATAGATCCTACACAGATTGTACATTGATCAGGCACAGATCATCTTACATGCATGGTACAAGAATCGTACACGGCTCCTAACCGGATTGGATATAGATCCTACACGGATCATACATGGATCGTACACGGATCCTACAGGCATGGTACATGCATCGTACACGGCTCCTTCATGGATCGGACATAAATCCTACACGGATCACACATAGATCCTACACAGATTGCACATTGATCAGGCACAGATCATCTTACATGCATGGTACAAGGATCGTACAAAGGCTCCTTCACGGATCGGACATAGAGCCTACACGGATCTAATGACTTATCACAGAATTAAAACATACACAGGAATACATCTTATAGATGGCACACATGTGGGACGTACGAGATATACAACACAGAGGACGATATGCCGAATGTACTGCAGAAGAGGGGAATAAATACAATGAACAGGATGGTGTTCTCCTCAGCCATTCATCTGATTGGTTGTTTCCTCCTCAAGTAATGTGGAGCCTCATAAACTGCTGCCTGAACTAGGTCAGCTGTTACCATGGAAACCACCTAAAGTTGCAACGAGATACAAACTAATGCTAACATTTCCTCACAGGAACTAAAAATATCATTGTGTCCGCAGGTCGCTGAGACCGCCGGCTTCATGTCCGACTGACAGATGACCCATTATTATCTCTACCCCATAAAATGGGGGCCGGACCAACCAGAGACCCATACCCAATCATCAATCCTATCCAACCACGTGACCCCCAATCTGTACTATCTCCACTCCATATCCTCCTCCAACACCAACCAGAGACCCATACCCAATCACCAATCCTATCCAACCACGTGACCCCCAATCTGTACTATCTCCACTCCATATCCTCCTCCAACACCAGGACCAACCAGAGACCCATACCCAATCACCAATCCTATCCAACCACGTGACCCCCAATCTGTACTATCTCCACTCCATATCCTCCTCCAACACCAGGACCAACCAGAGACCCATACCCAATCACCAATCCTATCCAACCACGTGACCCCCAATCTGTACTATCTCCACTCCATATCCTCCTCCACCAACTAGAGACCCATACCCAATCATCAATCCTATCCAACCACATGTGACCCCCAATCTGTACTATCCCCACTCCATATCTTCCTCCAACACCAACCAGAGACCCATACCCAATCATCAATCCTATCCAACCACATGTGACCCCCAATCTGTACTATCCCCACTCCATATCTTCCTCCAACACCAACCAGAGACCCATACCCAATCATCAATCCTATCCAACCACATGTGACCCCCAATCTGTACTATCCCCACTCCATATCTTCCTCCAACACCAGGACCAACCAGAGACCCAATCATCAATCCTATCCAACCACATGTGACCCCTATCTGTACTATCTCCACTCCATATCCTCCTCCAACACCAACCAGAGACCCATACCCAATCATCAATCCTATCCAACCACATGTGACCCCTATCTGTACTATCTCCACTCCATATCCTCCTCCAACACCAACCAGAGACCCATACCCAATCATCAATCCTATCCAACCACATGTGACCCCCAATCTGTACCATCTCCACTAGGGATGCACCGAATGGGTTTTTTGGTGCTGAAACCAATACCGAAAAGAAATCTTCCTTGATCATGAAAACCGAAACCGATACCGAAACAATACCAATACTGAAAGTGACTGTTTTTTAAAATATTTTTATACAGGAGATGGCAGAGACTGGGGACATAGTACAGGAGATGGTCAGAGACTGGGGACAAGGTACAGGAGATGGTCAGAGACTGGGGACAAGGTACAGGAGATGGTCAGAGACTGGGGACAAGGTACAGGAGATGATCAGAGACTGAGGACAAGGTACAGGAGATGATCAGAGACTGAGGACATGGTACAGGAGATGGTCAGAGACTGAGGACAAGGTACAGGAGATGATCAGAGACTGAGGACAAGGTACAGGAGATGATCAGAGATTGAGGACAAGGTACAGGAGATGATCAGAGATTGAGGACAAGGTACAGGAGATGATCAGAGATTGAGGACAAGGTACAGGAGATGATCAGAGACTGAGGACATGGTACAGGAGATGGTCAGAGACTGAGGACATGGTACAGGAGATGATCAGAGACTGAGGACATGGTACAGGAGATGGTCAGAGACTGAGGACATGGTACAGGAGATGGTCAAAGACTGCGGACATGATACAAGAGATTAATGCAGCCTCACCAGTGCCCATCAGATGCAGCCAGCCAGTGTCCCCATTGCAGCGCAGCCAGTGTCCCCAGTAGTGCAGCCAGTGTCCCCAGTAGTGCAGCCAGTGAAGGGAGAGGAGAGCCGCCGCCTCTTTGATTACAGCGCCAGGAACATCACAGCTTTCATTTCAGCTGTGTGTTCCCCGCTGCACACCATCACATACAGCCCCTCCCACTTGACCTTGGAACGTTGATAGACAGATCACCTATCCCAGGATTGGACAGGTGATCTGTCTATCAAAGTTCCAGGACAAGGGGGAGGGGCTGTATGTGACGGCGCGCAGCGGGGAACACACAGCTATTGAAATGAAAGCTGTGATGTTCCTGGTGCTGTAATCAAACAGGCGGCGGCTCTCCTCTCCCTTCACTGGCTGCAATGGGGACACTGGCTACACTACTGGGGACACTGGCTGGCTGCATCTGACGGGCACTGGTGAGGCTGCATTAATCTCTTGTATTATGTCCGCAGTTTCTGACTCTCTGACCATATCCCCAGTCTCTGACCATCTCCTGTACCATGTCCTCAGTCTCTGACCATCTCCTGTACCATGTCCCCAGTCTCTGACCATCTCCTGTACCTTGTCCCCAGTCTCTGACCATCTCCTGTACCTTGTCCCCAGTCTCTGACCATCTCCTGTACCTTGTCCATAGTCTCTGACCATCTCCTGTACCATGTCCATAGTCTCTGACCATCTCCTGTACCATGTCCCCAGTCTCTGACCATCTCCTGTACCATGTTCATAGTCTGTGACCATCTCCTGTACCATGTCCCCAGTCTGTGACCATCTCCTGTACCATGTCCCCAGTCTGTGACCATCTCCTGTACCATGTCCCCAGTCTCTGACCATCTCCTGTACCATGTCCCCAGTCTCTGACCATCTCCTGTACCATGTCCCCAGTCTCTGACCATCTCCTGTACCATGTTCATAGTCTGTGACCATCTCCTGTACCATGTCCCCAGTCTGTGACCATCTCCTGTACCATGTCCCCAGTCTCTGACCATCTCCTGTACCATGTCCCCAGTCTCTGACCATCTCCTGTACCATGTCCCCAGTCTCTGACCATCTCCTGTACCATGTCCCCAGTCTCTGACCATCTCCTGTACCATGTCCCCAGTCTCTGACCATCTCCTGTACCATGTCCCCAGTCTCTGACCATCTCCTGTACCATGTCCCCAGTCTCTGACCATCTCCTGTACCATGTCCCCAGTCTCTGACCATCTCCTGTACCATGTCCCCAGTCTCTGACCATCTCCTGTACCATGTCCATAGTCTCTGACCATCTCCTGTACCATGTCCCCAGTCTCTGACCATCTCCTGTACCATGTCCCCAGTCTCTGACCATCTCCTGTACCATGTCCCCAGTCTCTGACCATCTCCTGTACCATGTCCCCAGTCTCTGACCATCTCCTGTACCATGTCCCCAGTCTCTGACCATCTCCTGTACCATGTCCCCAGTCTCTGACCATCTCCTGTACCATGTCCCCAGTCTCTGACCATCTCCTGTACCATGTCCCCAGTCTCTGACCATCTCCTGTACCATGTCTCCAGTCTCTGACCATCTCCTGTACCATGTCCCCAGTCTCTGACCATCTCCTGTACCATGTCCCCAGTCTCTGACCATCTCCTGTACCATGTCCCCAGTCTCTGACCATCTCCTGTACCATGTCCCCAGTCTCTGACCATCTCCTGTACCATGTCCCCAGTCTCTGACCATCTCCTGTACCATGTCCCCAGTCTCTGACCATCTCCTGTACCATGTCCCCAGTCTCTGACCATCTCCTGTACCATGTCCCCAGTCTCTGACCATCTCCTGTACCATGTCCCCAGTCTCTGACCATCTCCTGTACCATGTCCCCAGTCTCTGACCATCTCCTGTACCATGTCCCCAGTCTCTGACCATCTCCTGTACCATGTCCCCAGTCTCTGACCATCTCCTGTACCATGTCCCCAGTCTCTGACCATCTCCTGTACCATGTCCATAGTCTCTGACCATCTCCTGTACCATGTCCCCAGTCTCTGACCATCTCCTGTACCATGTCCCCAGTCTCTGACCATCTCCTGTACCATGTCCCCAGTCTCTGACCATCTCCTGTACCATGTCCCCAGTCTCTGACCATCTCCTGTACCATGTCTCCAGTCTCTGACCATCTCCTGTACCATGTCCCCAGTCTCTGACCATCTCCTGTACCATGTCCCCAGTCTCTGACCATCTCCTGTACCATGTCCCCAGTCTCTGACCATCTCCTGTACCATGTCCCCAGTCTCTGACCATCTCCTGTACCATGTCCCCAGTCTCTGACCATCTCCTGTACCATGTCCCCAGTCTCTGACCATCTCCTGTACCATGTCCCCAGTCTCTGACCATCTCCTGTACCATGTCCCCAGTCTCTGACCATCTCCTGTACCATGTCCATAGTCTCTGACCATCTCCTGTACCATGTCCCCAGTCTCTGACCATCTCCTGTACCATGTCCCCAGTCTCTGACCATCTCCTGTACCATGTCCCCAGTCTCTGACCATCTCCTGTACCATGTCCCCAGTCTCTGACCATCTCCTGTACCATGTCCCCAGTCTCTGACCATCTCCTGTACCATGTCCCCAGTCTCTGACCATCTCCTGTACCATGTCCCCAGTCTCTGACCATCTCCTGTACCATGTCCATAGTCTCTGACCATCTCCTGTACCATGTCCCCAGTCTCTGACCATCTCCTGTACCATGTCCCCAGTCTCTGACCATCTCCTGTACCATGTCCCCAGTCTCTGACCATCTCCTGTACCATGTCCCCAGTCTCTGACCATCTCCTGTACCATGTCCCCAGTCTCTGACCATCTCCTGTACCATGTCTCCAGTCTCTGACCATCTCCTGTACCATGTCTCCAGTCTCTGACCATCTCCTGTACCATGTCCCCAGTCTCTGACCATCTCCTGTACCATGTCCCCAGTCTCTGACCATCTCCTGTACCATGTCCCCAGTCTCTGACCATCTCCTGTACCATGTCCCCAGTCTCTGACCATCTCCTGTACCATGTCCCCAGTCTCTGACCATCTCCTGTACCATGTCCCCAGTCTCTGACCATCTCCTGTACCATGTCTCCAGTCTCTGACCATCTCCTGTACCATGTCTCCAGTCTCTGACCATCTCCTGTACCATGTCCCCAGTCTCTGATCATCTCCTGTACCATCTCTGCAGTCTCTAATCATCTCCTGTAGTATGTCCTCAGTCTCTGATCATCTCCTGTATAAAAATAATTTTTAAAAACAGTCACTTTCGGTATCGGTGTTGTTTCGGTATCGGTTTCGGGATCAAGGAAGATTTATTTTTGGTATCGGTTTCGGCACCAAAAAACCCATTCGGTGCATCCTTAATTCCTATCCAACCACGTGACCCCCTATCTGTACTATCTCCACTCCATATCCTCCCCCAACACCAGGTCCAACCAGAGACCCATACCCAATCATCAATCCTATCCAACCACATGTGACCCCCAATCTGTACTATCTCCACTCCATATCCTCCTCCAACACCAACCAGAGACCCATACCCAATCATCAATCCTATCCAACCACGTGACCCCCAATCTGTACTATCTCCACTCCATATCCTCCTCCAACACCAACCAGAGACCCATACCCAATCATCAATCCTATCCAATCACGTGACCCCCAATCTGTACTATCTCCACTCCATATCCTCCTCCAACACCAGGTCCAACCAGAGACCCATACCCAATCACCAATCCTATCCAACCACATGTGACCCCCAATCTGTATTATCTCCACTCCATATCCTCCTCCAACACCAACCAGAGACCCATACCCAATCATCAATCCTATCCAACCACATGTGACCCCTATCTGTACTATCTCCACTCCATATCCTCCTCCAACACCAACCAGAGACCCATACCCAATCATCAATTCTATCCAACCACATGTGACCCCCAATCTGTACTATCTCCACTCCATATCCTCCTCCAACACCAACCAGAGACCCATACCCAATCATCAATCCTATCCAATCACATGTGACCCCCAATCTGTACTATCTCCACTAGGGATGCACCGAATGGGTTTTTTGGTGCTGAAACTGATACCGAAAAGAAATCTTCCTTGATCATGAAAACCGAAACCGATACCGAAACAACACCAATACTGAAAGTGACTGTTTTTAAAAATATTTTTATACAGGAGATGGCAGAGACTGGGGACATAGTACAGGAGATGGTCAGAGACTGGGGACAAGGTACAGGAGATGATCAGAGACTGCAGATATAGTACAGGAGATGATCAGAGATTGAGGACAAGGTACAGGAGATGATCAGAGATTGAGGACATGGTACAGGAGATGATTAGAGATTGAGGACAAGGTACAGGAGATGGTCAGAGACTGAGGACATGGTACAGGAGATGGTCAGAGACTGCAGACATAGTACAGGAGATGATCAGAGATTGAGGACAAGGTACAGGAGATGATCAGAGACTGAGGACATGGTACAGGAGATGATCAGAGACTGAGGACATGGTACAGGAGATGATCAGAGACTGAGGACATGGTGCAGGAGATGATCAGAGACTGAGGACATGGTACAGGAGATGGTCAGAGACTGAGGACATGGTACAGGAGATGATCAGAGACTGAGGACATGGTACTGGAGATGATCAGAGACTGAGGACATGGTACAGGAGATGGTCAGAGACTGAGGACATGATACAAGAGATTAATGCAGCCTCACCAGTGCCCATCAGATGCAGCGCAGCCAGTGTCCCCATTGCAGCGCAGCCAGTGTCCCCAGTAGTGCAGCCAGTGTCCCCAGTAGTGCAGCCAGTGAAGGGAGAGAAGAGCCGCCGCCTCTTTGATTACAGCGCCAGGAACATCACAGCTTTCATTTCAGCTGTGTGTTCCCCGCTGCACACCATCACATACAGCCCCTCCCACTTGACCTTGGAACTTTGATAGACAGATCACCTATCCCAGGATTGGACAGGTGATCTGTCTATCAAAGTTCCAGGACAAGGGGGAGGGGCTGTATGTGACGGCGCGCAGCGGGGAACACACAGCTATTGACATGAAAGCTGTGATGTTCCTGGTGCTGTAATCAAACAGGCGGCTGCTCTCCTCTCCCTTCACTGGCTGCAATGGGGACACTGGCTGGCTGCATCTGACGGGCACTGGTGAGGCTGCATTAATCTCTTGTATTATGTCCGCAGTCTCTGACTCTCTGACCATGTCCCCAGTCTCTGACCATCTCCTGTACCATGTCCCCAGTCTCTGACCATCTCCTGTACCATGTCCCCAGTCTCTGACCATCTCCTGTACCATGTCCCCAGTCTCTGACCATCTCCTGTACCATGTCCCCAGTCTCTGACCATCTCCTGTACCATGTCCCCAGTCTCTGACCATCTCCTGTACCATGTCCCCAGTCTCTGACCATCTCCTGTACCATGTCCCCAGTCTCTGACCATCTCCTGTACCATGTCCCCAGTCTCTGACCATCTCCTGTATCATGTCCCCAGTCTCTGACCATCTCCTGTACCATGTCCCCAGTCTCTGACCATCTCCTGTACCATGTCCCCAGTCTCTGACCATCTCCTGTACCATGTCCCCAGTCTCTGATCATCTCCTGTACCATGTCCTCAGTCTCTGACCATCTCCTGTACCATGTCCCCAGTCTCTGATCATCTCCTGTACCATCTCTGCAGTCTCTAATCATCTCCTGTAGTATGTCCTCAGTCTCTGATCATCTCCTGTATAAAAATATTTTTACAAACAGTCACTTTCGGTACCGGTGTTGTTTTGGTATCGGTTTTGTTTCTGTATCGGTTTCGGGATCAAGGAAGATTTATTTTTGGTATCGGTTTCGGCACCAAAAAACCCATTCGGTGCATCCCTAATTCCTATCCAACCACGTGACCCCCTATCTGTACTATCTCCACTCCATATCCTCCCCCAACACCAGGTCCAACCAGAGACCCATACCCAATCACCAATCCTATCCAACCACATGTGACCCCCAATCTGTACTATCTTCACTCCATATCCTCCTCCAACACCAACTAGAGACCCATACCCAATCACCAATCCTATCCAACCACATGTGACCCCCAATCTGTACTATCTCCACTCCATATCTTCCTCCAACACCAGGACCAACCAGAGACCCATACCCAATCATCAATCCTATCCAACCACATGTGACCCCCTATCTGTACTATCTCCACTCCATATCCTCCTCCAACACCAGGTCCAATCAGTATGTACATGTAAAAAACGAGCATCTGATTGGCTGCTGGGTGAGACTTGGGTCAGGGCAGTCTGCTGTGAGTCACTTCCTCCATCCAATAACACAAGTCTGATATGTGGATGTCTTCAATGTGGTCATTATCTCCCATAGAGGGCAGCCAAACCCAACAGAGAGTACAGGACATGGGGTCTCTAGTCTGTAACCATGGATTATACGCAGCTCCCGTCAGGTGATTGGACACTGGAAAAAAAAAAGATGCAGGGACATCCCCCTATATAACTCCACCCACTCCCAGCTATTGGGAAATCCCCGTATATAACTCCTCCCACTCCCAGCTACAGGGAGATCCCCTATATAACTCCTCCCACTCCCAGCTATGGGGACATCCTCCTATATAAAACTCCTCCCACTCCCAGCTATGGGGACAGCCTCCTATATAGCTTCTCCCACTGCCAGCTACGGGGGAATCCCCCTATGTAACTCCTCCCACTCCCAGCTACAGGGAGATCCCCTATATAACGCCTCCCACTGCCAGCTATGGGGACATCCGGATATATAACTCCTCCCACTCCCAGCTACAGGGAGAGCCCCCTATATAACTCCTCCCACTCCCAGCTACAGGGAGAGCCCTCTATATAACTCCTCCCATTCCCAGCTAAAGGGAGAGCCCCCTATATAACTCCTCCCACTCCCAGCAAGCCTCAGTTTTGATCATACAGAACAGAGAGGGAATAACCTATATACTAGACTACAGGAAATTTTACTGGTAAGTCACAAATCCTGTCTCCTTAGTTGTACTGTACAGGACACAAGATCTTTAGTCTTAGACAACTGGGGTATCCAAAAGCCATCCAACCGAGGGGAGGCAACACAGCAAACAAATGCCAACAGTCCCACACTACACATGGGTCTAGAAGGGCTCAAAAGAACTCAGAGCCTGGAGCTCCTTACTTCCGAAAATTGGCATCAGAGGAGGCATGAACATCCGCCTGGTAGAACTTGTGTAAATGGTGGTGACCCTACAAATCGGAGATCAAGATAACAGATGCTAAAAAGCCCAACAGATCGGGCAAAGTGCACCTTAATATGAAAGGAGGAACCTGATCCACTTGGTCCACAATGCACGTTTTTTGTTTTTTTTTGTTGGATGAAGGGGGGAAAAGGGTGGACCCTCCCACTGGGGAGACTCATCATCTCCATTTGAACCAGTGAAGGGTTGGACCCTCCAATTGGGTAGACTTATCTCTATATGTACCGGGGAAGGGTTGGGCCTTCCCAATGGTAAACTCATTATCTCTATATGTACACCGGGGAAGGGTTGGGCCCTCCTATTGGGGACACTTATCTCTAGAGTGACCGGTGAAGGGATGGACTCTCCAATTGGGTAGCCTTATCTCTATATGTACCGGGGAAGGGTTGGGCCTTCCCAATGGTAAACTCATCATCTCTATATGTACACCGGGGAAGGGTTGGGCCCCCTTCAATGGTAAACTCATCATCTCTACATGTACATCGGGGAAGGTTTTAGCCCTCCTTATTGGGGAGACTTATCTCTATAGTGACCGGTGAAGGGATGGACTCTCCAATTGGGGAGACTTATCTCTATATGTACCGGGGAAGGGTCCAATGGTAAACTCATCATCTCTATATGTACACCGGGGAAGGGTTGGGCCCTCCTATTGGGGAGACTTATCTCTATATGTACTGGGGAAGGGTTGGGCCCTACCAATGGTAAACTCATCATCTCTATGTGTACACTGGGGAAGGGTTGGGCCCTCCTATTGGGGAGACTATCTCTATATTGACCGGGGAAGGGTTGGGCCCTCCCAATGGTAAACTCATCATCTCTATGTGTACACTGGGGAAGGGTTGGGCCCTCCTATTGGGGAGACTATCTCTATATTGACCGGGGAAGGGTTGGGCCCTCCCAATGGTAAACTCATCATCTCTATATGTACACCGGGGAAGGGTTGGATCCTCCCACTGTGGAGACATACCATATCTATATGTATCGGGGAAGAATTTAACCCCCCATTGATAGACTTATCTCTATATGTACTGGGTAAGGGTTGGACCCTCCCATTGGTGAGAAGTATCTCTATATGTACCAGGAAAGGGTAGACTCAGCATCTCTATTTTTACCGGGGAAGGATTAGACCTTCCCATTGGTAGACTTATCGTTATATGTACCAGGGTAGGATTAGACCCTCCCATTGGGGAGACTCATCATCTTTATATGTATCAGGGATGGATTACACATTTACATTGGTAGATTTATCATCATTATATGTACCGGGGAAGTAGTAGACCCTCCCATTGGGGAGACTCATCATCTCTATTTGTACTGGGGAAGAGCTGGACCCTCATCATCTCAATATGTACCGGGGTAGGATTAGACCCTCCCACTGGTAGACTCATCATCTCTGTGTGCTCACACCAACTGAGCACATACATGAAAACCAACCTCATTGACCCCCCCCCCCCCACCGGCTGAAAAGAAGACAGGAACCCCCTCTGGGTGAAGATAAGTCGGGAACCCCCCCCCCGTCCCCCTCCGGGTGAAGAGAAGTTGGGGTCCCTCCCCCCAGGCTGAAGAGAAGTTGGGGGCTCTTACCCACCTCCTCACCGCTCTCCTCAGTCATCTTGCGGCTCCTCCTCGTCTGCTTGATGCTGGTTCTTATTGCCGGCCGGCACACATAGTTCTCCAGGTTCTTTGGGGGTTTCTTAGTTCGTTTGGCCTGCAGTCCGGTCTTCAGGTGAAGGTTTACCTCGGGTTGGCTGGTGGAGAAGTGTTGCGGGTCCTGGTTGGGGCGGCTCTGCAGGCTTTGCTCCTTGTTGTCGGCAGAGGGGGGGTTCAGTGGCCCTTCAGGATCAGATCCCACTCCTAACATAGCCGCCTTCCTATGGTCCATTCCAGACATCTGCAGGATATAAGAAGGAAGGAGGAGTCAGGGTTATCAATACTTCAACCAATCACTGTGACTGCAAAATCATGGGGGTACGGAGGGTGTACAGGGGGGGGAGGGGGGACTATCTGTACATGGTCACAGAATAAGTCCAGTCCATTATATAGATTATAAGGAGTATGAATGCCTCAAGATGGCGGCTAAATGACGCTCCAACCCCAATACATGACCAAAAGTCTGTGAACCCTTGACCAGCACACATCAGCTTGTCCCATTTATAGCACCCCAAAATCTTAACCCTTCACACGATGGGATGAGCCATCCAGAGAGAAACAAACTAACATTGTTTATAAACGTTGATCAGACGGGACATAGATATGTAGAGTCAGGTGTTCCCACTACACATGTTGCATGCTCCATAGCGGGGATGGTGGGAACCCCTCTTATTGGGCACAGCGGGGATGGTGGGAACCCCTCTTATTGGGCACAGCGGGGATGGTGGGAACCCCTCTTATTGGGCACAGCGGGGATGGTGGGAACCCCTCTTATTGGGCACAGCGGGGATGGTGGGAACCCCTCTTATTGGGCACAGCGGGGATGGTGGGAACCCCTCTTATTGGGCACAGCGGGGATGGTGGGAACCCCCTGTCATCTACTAGGACCCCCAGGTCCTTTTCCATCCTAGATTCCCCCAGAGGTTCTCCCCCCAGTCTATAGATTGCATTCATATTTTTGCCACCCAAATGCATTATTTTACATTTTTCTACATTGAACCTCATTCAGATCTTCTTGCAAGATTTCCACATCCTGCGGAGAAGTTATTGCCCTGCTTAGCTTAGTATTGTCTGCAAATACAGAGGTTGAACTGTTTATCCCATCCTCCAGATCATTTATGAACAAATTAATATATATATATACACACACAAATACACACAGAGTGATGTCACTATAGACAGGACAGATGTACATACAGTATGTGACAAAAGTAAGTACACCCCTCATCATAGGATAATACTCAGTATGTGACAAAAGTAAGTACTACCCTCAGTGACATTTGTGTAAATCTTTTCTTGTATCTTTTCATGTGACAACACTGAAGAAATGACACTTGTCTACAATGTAAAGTAGTGAGTGTACAGCTTGTATAACAGTGTAAATTTACTGTCCCCTCAAAATAACTCAACACACAGCCATTAATGTCTAAACCGCTGGCAACAAAAGTCAGTACACCCCTAAGTGAAAATTTCCAAATTGGGCCCAATTAGCCATTTTCCCTCCCCGGTGTCATGTGACTCGTTAGTGTTACAAGGTCTCGGGTGTGAATGGGGAGCAGGTGTGTTAAATTTGGTGTTATCGCTCTCACTCTCTCATACTGGTCACTGGAGGTACAACATGGCGCCTCATGGCAAAGAACTCTCTGAGGATCTGAAGAAAAGAATTGTTGCTCTACATAAAGATGGCCTAGGCTATAAGAAGATTGCCAAGACCCTGAAACTGATCTGCAGCCCGGTGGCCAAGACCATACAGCGGTATAACAGGACAGGTTCCACTCAGAACAGGCCTCACCATGGTCCACCAAAGAAGTTGAGGTCACGTGATCAGCGTCCTATCCAGAGGTTGTCTTTGGGAAATAGACGTATGAGTGCTGCCAGCATTGCTGCAGAGGTTGTAGGGGTGGGGGGTCAGCCTGTCAGTGCTCAGACCATACGCCGCACACTGCATCAAATTGGTCTGCATGGCTGTCATCCCAGAAGGAGGCCTCTTCTAAAGATGATGCACAAGAAAGTCCACAAACAGTTTGCTGAAGACAAGCAGACTAAGGAGATGGATTACTGGAACCATATCCTGTGGTCTGATGAGACCAAGATAAACGTATTTGGTTCAGATGGTGACAAGCGTGTGTGGGGGCAACCAGGTGAGGAGGACAAAGACAAGTGTGTCTTGTCTACAGTCAAGCATGGTGGTGGGAATGTCATGGTCTGGGGCTGCATGAGTGCTGCCGGCACTGGGGGGCTACAGATCATTGAGGGAACCATGAATGCCAACATGTACTGTGATATACTGAAGCAGAGCATGATCCCCTCCCTTCAGAGACTGGACCGCAGGGCAGTATTCCAACATGATAACCACCCCAAACACACCTCCAAGACCACCACTGCCTTGCTAAAGAAGCTGAGGGTAAAGGTGATGGACTGGCCAAGCATGTCTCCAGACCTAAACCCTATTGATCATCTGTGGGACATCCTCAAACGGAAGGTGGAGGAGCGCAAGGTCTCTAACATCCACCAGCTCTGTGATGTCATCACGGAGGAGGGGAAGAGGACTCCAGTGACAACCTGTGAAGCTCTGGTGACCTCCATGTCCAAGAGGGTTAAGGCAGTGCTGGAAAATAATGGTGGCCACACAAAATATTGACACTTTGGTCCCAATTTGTAGATTTTCACTTAGGGGTGTACTGACTTTTGTTGCCAGCGGTTTAGACATTAATGGCTGTGTGTTGAGTTATTTTGAGGGGACAGTAAATTTACACTGTTATACAAGCTGTACACTCACTACTTTACATTGTAGACAAGTGTCATTTCTTCAGTGTTGTCACATGAAAAGATAGAAGAAAAGATTTACACAAATGTCACTGAGGGGTGTACTTACTTTTGTCACATACTGTATGTATACAGAGTGATGTCACTATAGACAGGACAGATGATGTCATTCTGCAGAGCCGTGTCCCCGGGTTTTCTACACAGATCCCTGTCCCCCTCCCCTCCCCCATCAGTAGGGGCCCCCCCACACTCACATACCGGGGCCCGTCATCCTGGCGGAGGCCTCTCTGTTGTGTTTACACTGAAGACAGATCTGCTGCTGGAACCCAACCCGCTGCTATACAGAGAGAGGAGGAGGGGGAGGGGAGAGGGGAGGAGGGGGAGGGGAGAGGGGAGGAGAGAGACACCAATCCCAGGAACCATCGCTCTGTCTACTACACCCACCATTAACCCCTCCCCCTTCATATTACCATCTGTATACCCCCTTCCCTCCGTATACTGACACCTTCCCTCCGTATACTGACACCGTCCCTCCGTATACTGACACCGTCCCTCCGTATACTGACACCTTCCCTCCGTATACTGACACCTTCCCTCCGTATACTGACACCGTCCCTCCGTATACTGACACCTTCCCTCCGTATACTGACACCTTCCCTCCGTATACTGACACCTTCCCTCCGTATACTGACACCTTCCCTCCGTATACCGACACCTTCCCTCCGTATACCGACACCGTCCCTCCGTATACTGACACCGTCCCTCCGTATACTGACACCGTCCCTCCGTATACTGACACCGTCCCTCCGTATACTGACACCGTCCCTCCGTATACTGACACCGTCCCTCCGTATACTGACACCGTCCCTCCGTATACCGACACCTTCCCTCCGTATACCGACACCGTCCCTCCGTATACTGACACCGTCCCTCCATATGCCTTCCCTCCGTATACTGACACCTTCCCTCCGTATACTGACACCTTCCCTCCGTATACTGACACCGTCCCTCCGTATACTGACACCGTCCCTCCGTATACTGACACCGTCCCTCCGTATACTGACACCTTCCCTCCGTATACTGACACCTTCCCTCCGTATACTGACACCGTCCCTCCGTATACTGACACCTTCCCTCCGTATACTGACACCTTCCCTCCGTATACTGACACATTCCCTCCGTATACTGACACCTTCCCTCCGTATACTGACACCGTCCCTCCGTATACTGACACCGTCCCTCCGTATACTGACACCGTCCCTCCGTATACTGACACCTTCCCTCCGTATACTGACACCGTCCCTCCGTATACTGACACCTTCCCTCCGTATACTGACACCTTCCCTCCGTATACTGACACATTCCCTCCGTATACTGACACCTTCCCTCCGTATACTGACACATTCCCTCCGTATACTGACACCGTCCCTCCGTATACTGACACCGTCCCTCCGTATACTGACACCGTCCCTCCGTATACTGACACCTTCCCTCCGTATACTGACACCTTCCCTCCGTATACTGACACCTTCCCTCCGTATACTGACACCGTCCCTCCGTATACTGACACCTTCCCTCCGTATACTGACACCGTCCCTCCGTATACTGACACCGTCCCTCCGTATACTGACACCGTCCCTCCGTATACTGACACCGTCCCTCCGTATACTGACACCGTCCCTCCGTATACTGACACCGTCCCTCCGTATACTGACACCTTCCCTCCGTATACTGACACCGTCCCTCCGTATACTGACACCGTCCCTCCGTATACTGACACCTTCCCTCCGTATACTGACACCGTCCCTCCGTATACTGACACCGTCCCTCCGTATACTGACACCTTCCCTCCGTATACTGACACCTTCCCTCCGTATACTGACACCTTCCCTCCGTATACTGACACCTTCCCTCCGTATACTGACACCTTCCCTCCGTATACTGACACCGTCCCTCCGTATACTGACACCGTCCCTCCGTATACTGACACCTTCCCTCCGTATACTGACACCGTCCCTCCGTATACTGACACCGTCCCTCCGTATACTGACACCGTCCCTCCGTATACTGACACCGTCCCTCCGTATACTGACACCGTCCCTCCGTATACTGACACCTTCCCTCCGTATACTGACACCTTCCCTCCGTATACTGACACCTTCCCTCCGTATACTGACACCTTCCCTCCGTATACTGACACCTTCCCTCCGTATACTGACACCTTCCCTCCGTATACTGACACCGTCCCTCCGTATACTGACACCGTCCCTCCGTATACTGACACATTCCCTCCGTATACTGACACCGTCCCTCCGTATACTGACACCGTCCCTCCGTATACTGACACCGTCCCTCCGTATACTGACACCGTCCCTCCGTATACTGACACCGTCCCTCCGTATACTGACACCGTCCCTCCGTATACTGACACCGTCCCTCCGTATACTGACACCTTCCCTCCGTATACTGACACCTTCCCTCCGTATACTGACACCTTCCCTCCGTATACTGACACCTTCCCTCCGTATACTGACACCGTCCCTCCGTATACTGACACCGTCCCTCCGTATACTGACACCTTCCCTCCGTATACTGACACCTTCCCTCCGTATACTGACACCTTCCCTCCGTATACTGACACCTTCCCTCCGTATACTGACACCTTCCCTCCGTATACTGACACCTTCCCTCCGTATACTGACACCGTCCCTCCGTATACTGACACCGTCCCTCCGTATACTGACACCGTCCCTCCGTATACTGACACCTTCCCTCCGTATACTGACACCTTCCCTCCGTATACATTACTGGAGGGCTGCACAGGGTGGGAGGAGACAGACCGGGAACGGATCCCTCTATGACATCATATGAAGGAGACACGTTACTGGAGGGCTGCACAGGGTGGGAGGAGACATACCGGGAACGGATCCCTCTATGACATCATATGAAGGAGTCACGTTACTGGAGGGCTGCACAGGGTGGGAGGAGACAGACCGGGAACGGATCCCTCTATGACATCATATGAAGGAGACACGTTACTGGAGGGCTGCACAGGGTGGGAGGAGACAGACCGGGAACGGATCCCTCTATGACATCATATGAAGGAGACACGTTACTGGAGGGCTGCACAGGGTGGGAGGAGAAAGACCGGGAACAGATCTCTCTATGACATCATATGAAAGAGAGACGTTACTGGAGGGCTGCACAGGGTGGGAGGAGAAAGACCGGGAACGGATCCCTCTATGACATCATATGAAGGAGACACGTTACTGGAGGGCTGCACAGGGTGGGAGGAGACAGACCGGGAACGGATCCCTCTATGACATCATATGAAGGAGAGACGTTACTGGAGGGCTGCACAGGGTGGGAGGAGAAAGACCGGGAACGGATCCCTCTATGACATCATATGAAGGAGAGACGTTACTGGAGGGCTGCACAGAGTGGGCGGAGACAGACCGGGAACGGATCCCTCTATGACATCATATGAAGGAGAGATGTTACTGGAGGGCTGTACAGCGTGGGAGGAGAAAGACCGGGAATGGATCCCTCTATGACATCATATGAAGGAGACACGTTACTGGAGGGCTGCACAGGGTGGGAGGAGACAGACCGGGAATGGATCCCTCTATGACATCATATGAAGGAGACACGTTACTGGAGGGCTGCACAGAGTGGGCGGAGACAGACCGGGAACAGATCCCTCTATGACATCATATGAAGGAGAGCTGTTACTGGAGGGCTGTACAGGGTGGGAGGAGAAAGACCGGGAACGGATCCCTCTATGACATTATATGAAGGAGACACATTACTGGAGGGCTGTACAGGGTGGGAGGAGAAAGACCGGGAACGGATCCCTCTATGACATCATATGAAGGAGAGACGTTACTGGAGGGCTGCACAGGGTGGGAGGAGACAGACCGGGAACGGATCCCTCTATGACATCATATGAAGGAGAGACGTTACTGGAGGGCTGTGACCTGTCAAACCTCCCCCCCAAAAATGTGGCACTGGGGAGGAAGGTACGAATAAGTGAAACTTCCCCTTTTGGGCAGAGCTCTGCTTTAAGAGAAAGATTTTCATGTTTGTCCCTTCAGAGAATTTTACAGGAACTGCAGTTATATTATTACATCGTTAGTCTGCCTGAAAAAAGACACGACCATCCAGTCCAACCAATAAATAAATATATATACACACACACATATAGTCTTATATACACACAATCCTACACCCACAGCTGATCCAGAGGAAGGTGAAACCCCCAGAAAAGCAGGGGAAAAATTCCTTCCTGATCCCCCGAAAGGCGATCGGATTTTCCCCGGATCACCTTTCCCTATAAATGTCACCCAGTTCTATTCTGTACATTGAGGAAAGAATCCAGAACTTTCTTATGCCCCGTACACACAAGAGGACTTTCTGGCATACTTTCTGACGGACTTTGTCCGCCAGGTGCGCCGGACTTTAAAACGGACGGACTTGCCCACACACGACCGGACTTTCCGGCGGGCTAAGTCCGCCCGTCTTTCCGACAGACTTTCGCCGGAGTTACGGCGGACTTTCAGAACGAACGGACTTGCCCACACATGGACAAGTCCGTTCATTTTGAACGTGACTCAGGTGCGACGGGACTAGAAAAGGAAGTCAATCTTGCCGTTTTTATTGGCGAGATTGACACCTTGCGAGCCCAGTCGCAGGGCATACCAGGCCCTTAGGTCTATTATTCTTATTCAGGATTTATATAACGCCAACAGTTTGCGCAGCGCTTTACAACATGAGGGCAGACAGTACACTTACAATACAAATCATTACAGGAGGGATCAGAGGGCCCTGATCATTAGAGCTTACAATCTAGAAGGGAGGGTCAAGTGGAGACAAAAGGTAATAACTGTGGGGGATGAGCTGATGGAGAAAAAGAAAGTACAGTTGTTAGGTGTGGGTAGGATAGGCTTCTCTGAAGTGAAGGGTTTTCAGGGATCTTCTGAAAGCTAATAAAGTAGGAGATAAGCGGACAGATTGGGGTAAGGAGTTCCATAGGATTGGAGAGGCTTTGGAAAAGTCCTGGAGGCGGATATGGGAGGAGGTGCCAAGGGAGCTAGAGAGCAGGAGGTCTTGAGAGGAACGAAGAGAGCGAGCAGGTTGGTATTTAGAGACTAGGCTAGTGATGTAGCTGGGGGTTGAGTTGTGGATGGCTTTGTACATAGTTGTTAGAATTTTGAATTTAATTCTTTGGCTGAGTGGAAGCCAGTGGCGGGATTGACAGAGAGGGGTGGAGGACACAGAGCGATTGGTAAGGTGGATGAGTCTGGCAGCAGCATTCATGATGGATTGAAGAGGTGATAGACTATGTAGAGGTAAGCCAATGAGGAGGGAGTTGCAGTAGTCGAGGTGAGAGATGACCGGGGAGTGAATTAAGAGCTTTGTGGTGTCATTGGTTAGAAAGGGGCATATTTTGGAGATGTTGCGGAGGTTGAGGCGGCAGGATTTGGACAGTGATTGGATGTGTTGCTTGAAGGAGACTTCAGAGTCTAGGACTACACCTAGAACCTTGGCATGTGGGGATGGGCTTATAGTTGTGCCATCGATTTTGACAGAGAGATCAGGGGAAGAGGCATCTGGGGGAGGAAAAATTATAAGTTTGGTTTTGGATAGATTGAGCTTAAGGAAGTGGTGTGACATCCAGACTGATATATCTGATAGTAAATTAGAGATATGTGAGGAGACAGAGGGAGTGAGCTGAGGGGTAGAGAAATAGATTTGGGTGTCGTCAGCGTAGAGATGGTATTGGAAGCCATGGGAGGCTATCAGTTGACCCAGGGAGGAGGTGTAGATTGAAAATAGTAGAGGTCCATGAACAGAACCCTAAGGGACCCCAACAGAGAAAGGAAGAGGAGAGGAGGAAGTAGAGTTATAAGAAACGCTAAAGGTGCGGTTGGATAAGTAGGAAGAGAACTAGCGAAGTGTACAGTCACGGAGACCAAAGGTGTGGAGTTTTTTTGAGGAGGAGGGGGTGGTCAACCGTATCAAAGGCAGCAGAGAGGTCCAGGAGTAGGAGTACAGAATAGTGTCCATTGGTTTTGGCCGTTAGTAGATCGTTTGTTAGTTTTAGGAGAGCAGTTTCTGTGGAGTGTTGAGGACGAAATCCAGACTGAAGGGGATCAAGAAGGTTATTATCAGCGAGGTGGACGCTCAGTCGGTTGTAGACCAGACGTTCGAGGAGTTTGGATAAGAAGGGGAGCAAGGAGATGGGGCGTAGGTTGTTAAGATTGGATGGGTCCAGTGAGGGCTTTTTAAGTATGGGTCTGACAAGTGCATGTTTTAGAGCGTTAGGGAAGATGCCAGAAGAGAGGGAGAGAGGTCTGGTATGGATTTTAAAGGGAAGCCCCCCCTGAGCCAAAAAAATGGCGTGGGGTCCCCCCTAAAATCCATACTAGACCCCGATCCGAGCACACAGCCCGGCCAGTCAGAAAAGGGGGTGGGGACGAGCGAGCGCCCCCCCCCCCCCCCCCAACCGTACCAGGCCGCATGCCCTCAACATGGGGGGTGGGTGCTTTGGGGGAGGGGGCGCCCTGCGGGGTCCCCCCACCCCACAGCACCTTGTCCCCATGTTGATGAGGACAAGGGCCTCTTCCCGACAACCCTGGCCGTTGGTTGTCGGGGTCTGCGGGCGGGGGGCTTATCGGAATCCAGGAGCCCCCTATAATAAGAGGTCCCCCAGATCCCGGCCCCCCACCCTAAGTGAATGAGTATGGGGTACATGGTACCTCTACCCATTCACCTAGGGAAAAAGTGTCAATAATAAAACACACTACACAGGTTTTTAAAGTAATTTATTAAACAGCTGGGGGGGGGGGGGGGGTCTTCTTCCGTCTTCAGGGGTCCCTCCGGTTCCTCTTCTCCCGGTGTTCCAGTTCTTCGGACGGCTCCTCCGCTGTCTTCAGGCCGCTCTCTTGCCAGCGGAGGTCCGGACTTCTGGGCTTCTGCCTATATAAGTCACAACGGAGCCCTCAGAGAGCAGTCCAGCCGGAGAGAGCCTCGTGTCAACATCTGGAGAAGAGAAGAGGGAAGAAGACAAGAAGCCCAGAAGTCCGGACCTCCGCTGGCAAGAGAGCGGCCTGAAGAAAGCGGAGGAGCCGTCCGAAGAACTGGAACACCGGGAGAAGAGGAACCGGAAGGACCCCCGAAGACGGAAGAAGACCCCCCCGGAGCCGTTTAATAAATTATTTTAAAAACCTGTGTAGTGTGTTTTATTATTGACACTTTTTCCCTAGGTGAATGGGTAGAGGTACCATGTACCCCATACTCATTCACATAGGGTGGGGGGCCGGGATCTGGGGGCCCTCTTATTATAGGGGGCTCCCGGACTCCGATAAGCCCTCCGCCCGCAGACCCCGACAACCAACGGCCAGGGTTGACGGGAAGAGGCCCGCAGGGCACCCCTCCCCCAAAGCACCCACCCCCCATGTTGAGGGCATGCGGCCTGGTACGGTTCAGGAGGGGGCGCTCGCTCGTTCCCACCCCCTTTCCTGACCGGCTGGGCTGTGTGCTCGGATCGGGGTCTGGTATGGATCTTAGGGGGGACCCCATGCCGTTTTTTCGGCGTAGGGGCTTCCCTTTATAATCCATACCAGACCTAAGGGCCTGGCATGACCCGCGCTCGCCGCAATAGGAAAATTTGTTTTTCCTATTGCAGCGAGTGCGAAATGCGATACCCTGCCCCCGTTGGACCAACATACACACGAGCGGGCTTTCCGTCAGACCAGCACACAGACGAGCGGGCTTTCCGTCAGACCAGCACACACACGAGCGGGCTTTCCGTCAGACCAGCACACAGACGAGCGGACTTTCCGTCAGACCAGCACACAGACGAGCGGACTTTCCGTCAGACCAGCACACAGACGAGCGGACTTTCCGTCAGACCAGCACACAGACGAGCGGACTTTCCACCAGAAACTGAGTCCGACGGAAAGATTTAAAACTTGTTTCAGATCTAGGTCCGGCAGGCTTTTGGGAAAAAGTCAGCCGGAGCCTACACACGGTCGGATTGTTCGTCGGACTCTGGTCCGCCAGACCAAGTATGCCGGAAAGTCCGACCGTGTGTACGCGGCATTATAGAAATCCACTGATCTGGTCAGATCCACCTCTGGAGGGAGTCTATTCCACATTTTCACAGCTCTTACTGTAAAGAAACCTTTCCGTATTTGGAGATTAAATCTCTTTTCCTCCAGACATAAAGAGTGCCCCCTTGTCCTCTGTGATGACCGTAAAGTGATCGACTCAACACCACGTTCACTATATGGACCCCTTTATGTATTTATACATGGAGATCATATCCCCCCTTATGTATTATACATGGAGATCATATCCCCCCTTATATATTATACATGGAGATCATATCCCCCCTTATGTATTATACATGGAGATCATATCCCCCCTTATGTATTATACATGGAGATCATATCCCCCCTTATGTATTATACATGGAGATCATATCCCCCCTTATGTATTATACATGGAGATCATATCCCCCCTTATGTATTATACATGGAGATCATATCCCCCCTTATGTATTATACATGGAGATCATATCCCCCCTTATGTATTTATACATGGAGATCATATCCCCCCCCTTATGTATTATACATGGAGATCATATCCCCCCTTATGTATTTATACGTGGAGATCATATCCCCCCCTTATGTATTTATACATGGAGATCATATCCCCCCCCTTATGTATTATACATGGAGATCATATCCCCCTTTATGTATTTATACATGGAGATCATATCCCCCCCTTATGTATTTATACATGGAGATCATATCCCCCCTTATGTATTTATACATGGAGATCATATCCCCCCTTATGTATTATACATGGAGATCATATCCCCCCTTATGTATTATACATGGAGATCATATCCCCCCTTATGTATTTATACATGGAGATCATATCCCCCCCCTTATGTATTATACATGGAGATCATATCCCCCCTTATGTATTTATACGTGGAGATCATATCCCCCCCTTATGTATTTATACATGGAGATCATATCCCCCCCCTTATGTATTATACATGGAGATCATATCCCCCTTTATGTATTTATACATGGAGATCATATCCCCCCTTATGTATTTATACATGGTGATCATATCCCCCCCTTATGTATTTATATATGGTGATCATATCCCCCCTTATGTATTTATACATGGTGATCATACCCCCCCCTTATTTATTTATACATGGAGATCATATCCCCCTTATGTATTTATACATGGAGATCATATCCCCCCCCCCTTATGTATTTATATATGGAGATCATATCCCCCCTTATGTATTTATACATGGAGATCATATCCCCCTTATGTATTATACATGGAGATCATATCCCCCTTTATGTATTTATACATGGAGATCATATCCCCCTTTATGTATTTATACATGGAGATCATATCCCCCCCCTTATGTATTTATACATGGAGATCATATCCCCCCTTATGTATTTATACATGGAGATCATATCCCCCTTATGTATTTATACATGGAGATCATATCCCCCCCTTATGTATTTATATATGGTGATCATATCCCCCCCCTTATGTATTTATACATGGAGATCATACCCCCCCCCCTTATTTATTTATACATGGAGATCATATCCCCCTTATGTATTTATACATGGAGATCATATCCCCCCCCTTATGTATTTATACATGGAGATCATATCCCCCCCCCTTATGTATTTATACATGGAGATCATATCCCCCCCCCTTATGTATTTATACATGGAGATCATATCCCTCTTATGTATTTATACATGGAGATCATATCCCCCCCTTATGTATTTATACATGGAGATCATATCCCCCTTATGTATTTATACATGGAGATCATATCCCCCCCTTATGTATTTATACATGGAGATCATATCCCCCCTTATGTATTTATACATGGAGATCATATCCCCCCTTATGTATTTATACATGGAGATCATATCCCCCCCTTATGTATTTATACATGGAGATCATATCCCCCCTTATGTATTTATACATGGAGATCATATCCCCCCTTATTTATTTATACATGGAGATCATATCCCCCTTATGTATTTATACATGGAGATCATACCCCCCCCCCCCCTTATTTATTTATACATGGAGATCATATCCCCCCTTATGTATTTATACATGGAGATCATATCCCCCCTTATGTATTTATACATGGAGATCATATCCCCCTTATGTATTTATACATGGAGATCATATCCCCCCCTTATGTATTTATACATGGAGATCATATCCCCCCTTATGTATTTATACATGGAGATCATATCCCCCCTTATATATTTATACATGGAGATCATATCCCTCATATATTTATACATGGAGATCATATCCCCCCTTATGTATTTATACATGGAGATCATATCCCCCCTTATATATTTATACATGGAGATCATATCCCCCCCTTATGTATTTATACATGGAGATCATATCCCCCCTTATGTATTTATACATGGAGATCATATCCCCCTTATGTATTTATACATGGAGATCATATCCCCCTTATGTATTTATACATGGAGATCATATCCCCCTTATGTATTTATACATGGAGATCATATCCCCCCCTTATGTATTTATACATGGAGATCATATCCCCCCTTATATATTTATACATGGAGATCATACCCCCCCTTATGTATTTATACATGGAGATCATATCCCCCCTTATGTATTTATACATGGAGATCATATCCCCCTTATGTATTTATACATGGAGATCATATCCCCCCTTATATATTTATACATGGAGATCATATCCCCCATTATGTATTTATACATGGAGATCATATCCCCCTTATATATTTATACATGGAGATCATATCCCCCCTTATATATTTATACATGGAGATCATATCCCCCCTTATATATTTATACATGGAGATCATATCCCCCCTTATGTATTATACATGGAGATCATATCCCCCCTTATGTATTTATACATGGAGATCATATCCCCCCCTTATGTATTTATACATGGAGATCATATCCCCCCTTATATATTTATACATGGAGATCATATCCCCCCTTATGTATTTATACATGGAGATCATATCCCCCCTTATGTATTTATACATGGAGATCATATCCCCCTTATGTATTTATACATGGAGATCATATCCCCCCTTATATATTTATACATGGAGATCATATCCCCCCTTATGTATTTATACATGGAGATCATATCCCCCTTATATATTTATACATGGAGATCATATCCCCCCTTATATATTTATACATGGAGATCATATCCCCCCTTATATATTTATACATGGAGATCATATCCCCCCTTATGTATTATACATGGAGATCATATCCCCCCTTATGTATTTATACATGGAGATCATATCCCCCCCTTATGTATTTATACATGGAGATCATATCCCCCCTTATATATTTATACATGGAGATCATATCCCCCCTTATGTATTTATACATGGAGATCATATCCCCCCTTATATATTTATACATGGAGATCATATCCCCCCTTATGTATTATACATGCTGATCTCCTCCATGCCTCTTATCAGTTTGGTTGCCCTTCTCTGCACTTTCTCCAGTTCCCTGATATCCTTTTTATGAACTTGAGCCCAAAACTGAACTTCATATTCCAGATGAGATCTTACTAATGATTGGTGGAGATTTCTCTATCTCTGCACTAATTGGTTCTGGAGAGTTGTGTACTTATTATCAGACAATCGCTCTGAAAACATTGGATATAAATCATCATGTATACTAGAGATTAGACGATTGGATGGAGATTGGATGGCCTCTATTCAGGGATTGGATGGAGAGTAGATGGCCTCTATTCAGGGATTGGATGTAGAGTAGATGGCCTCTATTCAGGGATTGGATGTAGAGTAGATGGCCTCTATTCGGGGATTGGATGGAGATTGGATGGTCTCTATTCGGGGATTGGATGGAAATTGGATGGCCTCTATTCAGGGATTGGATGTAGAGTAGATGGCCTCTATTCGGGGATTGGATGGTCTCTATTCGGGGATTGGATGGAGATTGGATGGCCTCTATTCGGGGATTGGATGGAGATTGGATGGCCTCTATTCGGGGATTGGATGGAGATTGGATGGCCTCTATTCGGGGATTGGATGGAGATTGGATGGCCTCTATTCGGGGATTGGATGGAGATTGGATGGCCTCTATTCGGGGATTGGATGGAGAGTAGATGGCCTCTATTCAGGGATTGGATGTAGAGTAGATGGCCTCTATTCAGGGATTGGATGTAGAGTAGATGGCCTCTATTCAGGGATTGGATGTAGAGTAGATGGCCTCTATTCAGGGATTGGATGGCCTCTATTCAGGGATTGGATGGAGATTGGATGGCCTCTATTCAGGGATTGGATGGAGAGTAGATGGCCTCTATTCAGGGATTGGATGGAGAGTAGACGGCCTCTATTCAGGGATTGGATGGAGAGTAGACGGCCTCTATTCAGGGATTGGATGGAGATTGGATGGCCTCTATTCAGGGATTGGATGGAGAGTAGATGGCCTCTATTCAGGGATTGGATGGAGATTGGATGGCCTCTATTCAGGGATTGGATGGAGAGTAGATGGCCTCTATTCAGGGATTGGATGTAGAGTAGATGGCCTCTATTCGGGGATTGGATGGAGATTGGATGGCCTCTATTCGGGGATTGGATGGAGATTGGATGGCCTCTATTCGGGGATTGGATGGAGATTGGATGGCCTCTATTCGGGGATTGGATGGAGATTGGATGGCCTCTATTCGGGGATTGGATGGAGATTGGATGGCCTCTATTCGGGGATTGGATGGAGAGTAGATGGCCTCTATTCAGGGATTGGATGGAGAGTAGACGGCCTCTATTCAGGGATTGGATGGAGAGTAGACGGCCTCTATTCAGGGATTGGATGAAGAGTAGATGGCCTCTATTCGGGGATTGGATGGCCTCTATTAGGGGATTGGATGGAGAGTAGATGGCCTCTATTCGGGGATTGGATGGAGATTGGATGGCCTCTATTCGGGGATTGGATGGAGAGTAGATGGTCTCTATTCAGGGATTGGATGGAGAGTAGATGGCCTCTATTCAGGGATTGGATGGAGAGTAGATGGCCTCTATTCGGGGATTGGATGGAGATTGGATGGCCTCTATTCGGGGATTGGATGGAGAGTAGATGGCCTCTATTCAGGGATTGGATGTAGAGTAGATGGCCTCTATTCAGGGATTGGATGTAGAGTAGATGGCCTCTATTCAGGGATTGGATGTAGAGTAGATGGCCTCTATTCAGGGATTGGATGGCCTCTATTCAGGGATTGGATGGAGATTGGATGGCCTCTATTCAGGGAATGGATGGAGAGTAGACGGCCTCTATTCAGGGATTGGATGGAGAGTAGATGGCCTCTATTCAGGGATTGGATGGAGATTGGATGGCCTCTATTCAGGGATTGGATGGAGAGTAGATGGCCTCTATTCAGGGATTGGATGGAGATTGGATGGCCTCTATTCAGGGATTGGATGGAGAGTAGATGGCCTCTATTCAGGGATTGGATGTAGAGTAGATGGCCTCTATTCGGGGATTGGATGGAGATTGGATGGCCTCTATTCGGGGATTGGATGGAGATTGGATGGCCTCTATTCGGGGATTGGATGGAGATTGGATGGCCTCTATTCGGGGATTGGATGGAGATTGGATGGCCTCTATTCGGGGATTGGATGGAGAGTAGATGGCCTCTATTCGGGGATTGGATGGAGAGTAGACGGCCTCTATTCAGGGATTGGATGGAGAGTAGACGGCCTCTATTCAGGGATTGGATGAAGAGTAGATGGCCTCTATTCGGGGATTGGATGGCCTCTATTCGGGGATTGGATGGAGAGTAGATGGCCTCTATTCGGGGATTGGATGGAGATTGGATGGCCTCTATTCGGGGATTGGATGGAGAGTAGATGGTCTCTATTCAGGGATTGGATGGAGAGTAGATGGCCTCTATTCAGGGATTGGATGGAGAGTAGATGGCCTCTATTCGGGGATTGGATGGAGATTGGATGGCCTCTATTCGGGGATTGGATGGAGAGTGGATGGCCTCTATTCAGGGATTGGATGGAGATTGGATGGCCTCTATTCAGGGATTGGATGGAGATTGGATGGCCTCTATTCAGGGATTGGATGGAGAGTAGATGGCCTCTATTCAGGGGTTGGATGGAGATTGGATGGCCTCTATTCAGGGATTGGATGGAGAGTAGATGGCCTCTATTCAGGGATTGGATGGAGAGTAGATGGCCTCTATTCAGGGATTGGATGGAGAGTAGATGGCCTCTATTCAGGGATTGGATGGAGAGTAGATGGCCTCTATTCAGGGATTGGATGGAGAGTAGATGGCCTCTATTCAGGGACTGGATGGAAAGTAGATGGCCTCTATTCAGGGATTGGATGGAGAATAGATGGCCTCTATTCAGGGATTGGATGGAGAGTAGATGGCCTCTATTCAGGGATTGGATGGAGATTGGATGGCCTCTATTTGGGGATTGGATGGCCTCTATTCAGGGATTGGATGGAGATTGGATGGCCTCTATTTGGGGATTGGATGGCCTCTATTCGGGGATTGGATGGAGATTAGATGGCCTCTATTCAGGGATTGGATGGAGATTGGATGGCCTTTATTCAGGGATTGGATGGAGAGTAGATGGCCTCTATTCAGGGATTGGATGGAGAGTAGATGGCCTCTATTCAGGGATTGGATGGCCTCTATTCAGGGATTGGATGAAGATTGGATGGCCTCTATTCGGGGATTGGATGGAGAGTAGATGGCCTCTATTCGGGGATTGGATGGAGAGTAGATGGCCTCTATTCGGGGATTGGATGGAGAGTAGATGGCCTCTATTCGGGGATTGGATGGAGAGTAGATGGCCTCTATTCAGGGATTGGATGGAGAGTAGATGGCCTCTATTCAGGGATTGGATGGAGAGTAGATGGCCTCTATTCAGGGATTGGATGGCCTCTATTCAGGGATTGGATGAAGATTGGATGGCCTCTATTCAGGGATTGGATGGCCTCTATTCAGGGATTGGATGGCGATTGGATGGCCTCTATTCGGGGATTGGATGGAGAGTAGATGGCCTCTATTCAGGGATTGGATGGAGATTGGATGGCCTCTATTCAGGGATTGGATGGAGAGTAGATGGCCTCTATTCAGGGATTGGATGGAGAGTAGATGGCCTCTATTCAGGGATTGGATGGAGAGTAGATGGCCTCTATTCAGGGATTGGATGGAGATTGGATGGCCTCTATTCAGGGATTGGATGGAGATTGGATGGCCTCTATTCAGGGATTGGATGGAGATTGGATGGCCTCTATTCAGGGATTGGATGGAGATTGGATGGCCTCTATTCAGGGATTGGATGGAGATTGGATGGCCTCTATTCAGGGATTGGATGGCCTCTATTCAGGGATTGGATGGCCTCTATTCAGGGATTGGATGGCTTCTATTCAGGGATTGGATGGCCTCTATTCAGGGATTGGATGGCCTCTATTCAGGGATTGGATGGCCTCTATAGAGATTGGATGGCCTCTATTCGGGGATTGGATGGAGATTGGATGGCCGCTGTTCGGGGATTGGATGGAGAGTAGATGGCCTCTATTCGGGGATTGAATGGAGATTGGATGGCCTCTATTCAGGGATTGGGTGGAGATTGGATGGCCTCTATTCGGGGATTGGGTGGAGATTGGATAGCCTCTATTCGGGGATTGGGTGGAGATTGGATGGCCTCTATTCGGGGATTGGGTGGAGATTGGATGGCCTCTATTCGGGGATTGGATGGCCTCTATTCGGGAATTGGATGGAGATTGGATGGCCTCTATTCGGGGATTGGATGGAGATTGGATGGCCTCTATTCGGGGATTGGATGGAGATTGGATGGCCTCTATTCGGGGATTGGATGGAGAGTGGATAGCCTCTATTCGGGGATTGGGTGGAGATTGGATGGCCTCTATTCGGGGATTGGATGGAGATTGGATGGCCTCTATTCGGGGATTGGATGGAGATTGGATGGCCTCTATTCGGGGATTGGATGGAGATTGGATGGCCTCTATTCGGGGATTGGATGGAGATTGGATGGCCTCTATTCGGGGATTGGATGGAGATTGGATGGCCTCTATTCGGGGATTGGATGGAGATTGGATGGCCTCTATTCAGGGATTGGATGGAGAGTAGATGGCCTCTATTCAGGGATTGGATGTAGAGTAGATGGCCTCTTTTCAGGGATTGGATGTAGAGTAGATGGCCTCTATTCAGGGATTGGATGGCCTCTATTCAGGGATTGGATGGAGATTGGATGGCCTCTATTCAGGGATTGGATGGAGAGTAGATGGCCTCTATTCAGGGATTGGATGGAGAGTAGACGGCCTCTATTCAGGGATTGGATGGAGAGTAGATGGCCTCTATTCAGGGATTGGATGGAGATTGGATGGCCTCTATTCAGGGATTGGATGGAGAGTAGATGGCCTCTATTCAGGGATTGGATGGAGATTGGATGGCCTCTATTCAGGGATTGGATGGAGAGTAGATGGCCTCTATTCAGGGATTGGATGTAGAGTAGATGGCCTCTATTCGGGGATTGGATGGAGATTGGATGGCCTCTATTCGGGGATTGGATGGAGATTGGATGGCCTCTATTCGGGGATTGGATGGAGATTGGATGGCCTCTATTCGGGGATTGGATGGAGATTGGATGGCCTCTATTCGGGGATTGGATGGAGATTGGATGGCCTCTATTCGGGGATTGGATGGAGATTGGATGGCCTCTATTCGGGGATTGGATGGAGAGTAGATGGCCTCTATTCGGGGATTGGATGGAGAGTAGATGGCCTCTATTCAGGGATTGGATGGAGAGTAGACGGCCTCTATTCAGGGATTGGATGGAGAGTAGACGGCCTCTATTCAGGGATTGGATGAAGAGTAGATGGCCTCTATTCGGGGATTGGATGGAGAGTAGATGGCCTCTATTCGGGGATTGGATGGAGATTGGATGGCCTCTATTCGGGGATTGGATGGAGAGTAGATGGTCTCTATTCAGGGATTGGATGGCCTCTATTCAGGGATTGGATGGAGATTGGATGGCCTCTATTCGGGGATTGGATGGAGAGTAGATGGCCTCTATGCAGGGATTGGATGGAGAGTAGATGGCCTCTATTCAGGGATTGGATGGAGAGTAGAAGGCCTCTATTCAGGGGTTGGATGGAGATTGGATGGCCTCTATTCAGGGATTGGATGGAGAGTAGATGGCCTCTATTCAGGGATTGGATGGAGAGTAGATGGCCTCTATTCAGGGATTGGATGGAGAGTAGATGGCCTCTATTCAGGGATTGGATGGAGAGTAGATGGCCTCTATTCAGGGATTGGATGGAGAGTAGATGGCCTCTATTCAGGGACTGGATGGAAAGTAGATGGCCTCTATTCAGGGATTGGATGGAGAGTAGATGGCCTCTATTCAGGGATTGGATGGAGATTGGATGGCCTCTATTTGGGGATTGGATGGCCTCTATTCAGGGATTGGATGGAGATTGGATGGCCTCTATTTGGGGATTGGATGGAGATTAGATGGCCTCTATTCAGGGATTGGATGGAGATTGGATGGCCTCTATTCAGGGATTGGATGGAGAGTAGATGGCCTCTATTCAGGGATTGGATGGAGAGTAGACGGCCTCTATTCAGGGATTGGATGGAGAGTAGATGGCCTCTATTCAGGGATTGGATGGAGAGTAGATGGCCTCTATTCAGGGATTGGATGGAGATTGGATGGCCTCTATTCAGGGATTGGATGGAGATTGGATGGCCTCTATTCAGGGATTGGATGGAGAGTAGATGGCCTCTATTCAGGGATTGGATGTAGAGTAGATGGCCTCTATTCGGGGATTGGATGGAGATTGGATGGCCTCTATTCGGGGATTGGATGGAGATTGGATGGCCTCTATTCGGGGATTGGATGGAGATTGGATGGCCTCTATTCGGGGATTGGATGGAGATTGGATGGCCTCTATTCGGGGATTGGATGGAGAGTAGATGGCCTCTATTCAGGGATTGGATGGAGAGTAGACGGCCTCTATTCAGGGATTGGATGGAGAGTAGACGGCCTCTATTCAGGGATTGGATGAAGAGTAGATGGCCTCTATTCGGGGATTGGATGGCCTCTATTCGGGGATTGGATGGAGAGTAGATGGCCTCTATTCGGGGATTGGATGGAGATTGGATGGCCTCTATTCGGGGATTGGATGGAGAGTAGATGGTCTCTATTCAGGGATTGGATGGAGAGTAGATGGCCTCTATTCAGGGATTGGATGGAGAGTAGATGGCCTCTATTCGGGGATTGGATGGAAATTGGATGGCCTCTATTCGGGGATTGGATGGAGAGTGGATGGCCTCTATTCAGGGATTGGATGGAGATTGGATGGCCTCTATTCAGGGATTGGATGGAGATTGGATGGCCTCTATTCAGGGATTGGATGGAGAGTAGATGGCCTCTATTCAGGGGTTGGATGGAGATTGGATGGCCTCTATTCAGGGATTGGATGGAGAGTAGATGGCCTCTATTCAGGGATTGGATGGAGAGTAGATGGCCTCTATTCAGGGATTGGATGGAGAGTAGATGGCCTCTATTCAGGGATTGGATGGAGAGTAGATGGCCTCTATTCAGGGACTGGATGGAAAGTAGATGGCCTCTATTCAGGGATTGGATGGAGAATAGATGGCCTCTATTCAGGGATTGGATGGAGAGTAGATGGCCTCTATTCAGGGATTGGATGGAGATTGGATGGCCTCTATTTGGGGATTGGATGGCCTCTATTCAGGGATTGGATGGAGATTGGATGGCCTCTATTTGGGGATTGGATGGCCTCTATTCGGGGATTGGATGGAGATTAGATGGCCTCTATTCAGGGATTGGATGGAGATTGGATGGCCTTTATTCAGGGATTGGATGGAGAGTAGATGGCCTCTATTCAGGGATTGGATGGAGAGTAGATGGCCTCTATTCAGGGATTGGATGGCCTCTATTCAGGGATTGGATGAAGATTGGATGGCCTCTATTCGGGGATTGGATGGAGAGTAGATGGCCTCTATTCGGGGATTGGATGGAGAGTAGATGGCCTCTATTCGGGGATTGGATGGAGAGTAGATGGCCTCTATTCGGGGATTGGATGGAGAGTAGATGGCCTCTATTCGGGGATTGGATGGAGAGTAGATGGCCTCTATTCAGGGATTGGATGGAGAGTAGATGGCCTCTATTCAGGGATTGGATGGAGAGTAGATGGCCTCTATTCAGGGATTGGATGGCCTCTATTCAGGGATTGGATGAAGATTGGATGGCCTCTATTCAGGGATTGGATGGCCTCTATTCAGGGATTGGATGGCGATTGGATGGCCTCTATTCGGGGATTGGATGGAGAGTAGATGGCCTCTATTCAGGGATTGGATGGAGATTGGATGGCCTCTATTCAGGGATTGGATGGAGAGTAGATGGCCTCTATTCAGGGATTGGATGGAGAGTAGATGGCCTCTATTCAGGGATTGGATGGAGATTGGATGGCCTCTATTCAGGGATTGGATGGCCTCTATTCAGGGATTGGATGGAGATTGGATGGCCTCTATTCAGGGATTGGATGGAGATTGGATGGCCTCTATTCAGGGATTGGATGGAGATTGGATGGCCTCTATTCAGGGATTGGATGGAGATTGGATGGCCTCTATTCAGGGATTGGATGGCCTCTATTCAGGGATTGGATGGCTTCTATTCAGGGATTGGATGGCTTCTATTCAGGGATTGGATGGCCTCTATTCAGGGATTGGATGGCCTCTATTCAGGGATTGGATGGCCTCTATAGAGATTGGATGGCCTCTATTCGGGGATTGGATGGAGATTGGATGGCCGCTGTTCGGGGATTGGATGGAGAGTAGATGGCCTCTATTCGGGGATTGAATGGAGATTGGATGGCCTCTATTCAGGGATTGGGTGGAGATTGGATGGCCTCTATTCGGGGATTGGGTGGAGATTGGATAGCCTCTATTCGGGGATTGGGTGGAGATTGGATGGCCTCTATTCGGGGATTGGGTGGAGATTGGATGGCCTCTATTCGGGGATTGGATGGCCTCTATTCGGGGATTGGATGGAGATTGGATGGCCTCTATTCGGGGATTGGATGGAGATTGGATGGCCTCTATTCGGGGATTGGATGGAGATTGGATGGCCTCTATTCGGGGATTGGATGGAGATTGGATGGCCTCTATTCGGGGATTGGATGGAGATTGGATGGCCTCTATTCGGGGATTGGATGGAGATTGGATGGCCTCTATTCGGGGATTGGATGGAGAGTGGATAGCCTCTATTCGGGGATTGGGTGGAGATTGGATGGCCTCTATTCGGGGATTGGATGGAGATTGGATGGCCTCTATTCGGGGATTGGATGGAGATTGGATGGCCTCTATTCGGGGATTGGATGGAGATTGGATGGCCTCTATTCGGGGATTGGATGGAGATTGGATGGCCTCTATTCGGGGATTGGATGGAGATTGGATGGCCTCTATTCGGGGATTGGATGGAGATTGGATGGCCTCTATTCAGGGATTGGATGGAGAGTAGATGGCCTCTTTTCAGGGATTGGATGTAGAGTAGATGGCCTCTATTCAGGGATTGGATGGCCTCTATTCAGGGATTGGATGGAGATTGGATGGCCTCTATTCAGGGATTGGATGGAGAGTAGATGGCCTCTATTCAGGGATTGGATGGAGAGTAGACGGCCTCTATTCAGGGATTGGATGGAGAGTAGATGGCCTCTATTCAGGGATTGGATGGAGATTGGATGGCCTCTATTCAGGGATTGGATGGAGAGTAGATGGCCTCTATTCAGGGATTGGATGGAGATTGGATGGCCTCTATTCAGGGATTGGATGGAGAGTAGATGGCCTCTATTCAGGGATTGGATGTAGAGTAGATGGCCTCTATTCGGGGATTGGATGGAGATTGGATGGCCTCTATTCGGGGATTGGATGGAGATTGGATGGCCTCTATTCGGGGATTGGATGGAGATTGGATGGCCTCTATTCGGGGATTGGATGGAGATTGGATGGCCTCTATTCGGGGATTGGATGGAGATTGGATGGCCTCTATTCGGGGATTGGATGGAGATTGGATGGCCTCTATTCGGGGATTGGATGGAGAGTAGATGGCCTCTATTCAGGGATTGGATGGAGAGTAGACGGCCTCTATTCAGGGATTGGATGGAGAGTAGACGGCCTCTATTCAGGGATTGGATGAAGAGTAGATGGCCTCTATTCGGGGATTGGATGGAGAGTAGATGGCCTCTATTCGGGGATTGGATGGAGATTGGATGGCCTCTATTCAGGGATTGGATGGAGAGTAGATGGTCTCTATTCAGGGATTGGATGGCCTCTATTCAGGGATTGGATGGAGATTGGATGGCCTCTATTCGGGGATTGGATGGAGAGTAGATGGCCTCTATGCAGGGATTGGATGGAGAGTAGATGGCCTCTATGCAGGGATTGGATGGAGAGTAGATGGCCTCTATTCAGGGATTGGATGGAGAGTAGAAGGCCTCTATTCAGGGGTTGGATGGAGATTGGATGGCCTCTATTCAGGGATTGGATGGAGAGTAGATGGCCTCTATTCAGGGATTGGATGGAGAGTAGATGGCCTCTATTCAGGGATTGGATGGAGAGTAGATGGCCTCTATTCAGGGATTGGATGGAGAGTAGATGGCCTCTATTCAGGGATTGGATGGAGAGTAGATGGCCTCTATTCAGGGACTGGATGGAAAGTAGATGGCCTCTATTCAGGGATTGGATGGAGAATAGATGGCCTCTATTCAGGGATTGGATGGAGAGTAGATGGCCTCTATTCAGGGATTGGATGGAGATTGGATGGCCTCTATTTGGGGATTGGATGGCCTCTATTCAGGGATTGGATGGAGATTGGATGGCCTCTATTTGGGGATTGGATGGCCTCTATTCGGGGATTGGATGGAGATTAGATGGCCTCTATTCAGGGATTGGATGGAGATTGGATGGCCTTTATTCAGGGATTGGATGGAGAGTAGATGGCCTTTATTCAGGGATTGGATGGAGAGTAGATGGCCTCTATTCAGGGATTGGATGGAGAGTAGATGGCCTCTATTCAGGGATTGGATGGCCTCTATTCGGGGATTGGATGGAGATTGGATGGCCTCTATTCGGGGATTGGATGGAGAGTAGATGGCCTCTATTCGGGGATTGGATGGAGAGTAGATGGCCTCTATTCGGGGATTGGATGGAGAGTAGATGGCCTCTATTCGGGGATTGGATGGAGAGTAGATGGCCTCTATTCGGGGATTGGATGGAGAGTAGATGGCCTCTATTCAGGGATTGGATGGAGAGTAGATAGCCTCTATTCAGGGATTGGATGGCCTCTATTCAGGGATTGGATGAAGATTGGATGGCCTCTATTCAGGGATTGGATGGCCTCTATTCAGGGATTGGATGGCCTCTATTCAGGGATTGGATGGCGATTGGATGGCCTCTATTCGGGGATTGGATGGAGAGTAGATGGCCTCTATTCAGGGATTGGATGGAGATTGGATGGCCTCTATTCAGGGATTGGATGGAGAATAGATGGCCTCTATTCAGGGATTGGATGGAGAATAGATGGCCTCTATTCAGGGATTGGATGGAGAGTAGATGGCCTCTATTCAGGGATTGGATGGAGAGTAGATGGCCTCTATTCAGGGATTGGATGGAGATTGGATGGCCTCTATTCAGGGATTGGATGGAGATTGGATGGCCTCTATTCAGGGATTGGATGGAGATTGGATGGCCTCTATTCAGGGATTGGATGGAGATTGGATGGCCTCTATTTAGGGATTGGATGGAGATTGGATGGCCTCTATTCAGGGATTGGATGGAGATTGGATGGCCTCTATTCAGGGATTGGATGGCCTCTATTCAGGGATTGGATGGCCTCTATTCAGGGATTGGATGGCCTCTATTCAGGGATTGGATGGCCTCTATTCAGGGATTGGATGGAGATTGGATGGCCTCTATTCGGGGATTGGATGGCCTCTGTTCAGGGATTGGATGGCCTCTATTCAGGGATTGGATGGCCTCTATTCAGGGATTGGATGGCCTCTATTCAGGGATTGGATGGAGATTGGATGGCCTCTATTCGGGGATTGGATGGAGATTGGATGGCCTCTATTCAGGGATTGGGTGGAGATTGGATGGCCTCTATTCGGGGATTGGGTGGAGATTGGATAGCCTCTATTCGGGGATTGGGTGGAGATTGGATGGCCTCTATTCGGGGATTGGGTGGAGATTGGATGGCCTCTATTCGGGGATTGGATGGCCTCTATTCGGGGATTGGATGGAGATTGGATGGCCTCTATTCGGGGATTGGGTGGAGATTGGATGGCCTCTATTCGGGGATTGGGTGGAGATTGGATGGCCTCTATTCGGGGATTGGGTGGAGATTGGATGGCCTCTATTCGGGGATTGGATGGCCTCTGTTCAGGGATTGGATGGCCTCTGTTCAGGGATTGGATGGCCTCTGTTCAGGGATTGGATGGCCTCTGTTCAGGGATTGGATGGCCTCTGTTCAGGGATTGGATGGCCTCTGTTCAGGGATTGGATGGCCTCTGTTCAGGGATTGGATGGCCTCTGTTCGGGGATTGGATGGCCTCTATTCGGGGATTGGATGAAGATTGGATGGCCTCTGTTCAGGGATTGGATGGAGATTGGATGACCTCTATTCGGGGATTGGATGGAGAGTAGATGGCCTCTATTCAGGGATTGGATGGAGAGTAGATGGCCTCTATTCGGGGATTGGATGGAGAGTAGAAGGCCTCTATTCGGGGATTGGATGGAGATTGGATGGCCTCTATTCGGGGACTGGATGGAGAGTAGATGGCCTCTATTCAGGGATTGGATGGAGATTGGATGGCCTCTATTCAGGGATTGGATGGAGATTGGATGGCCTCTATTCAGGGATTGGATGGAGATTGGATGGCCTCTATTTAAGGATTGGATGGAGATTGGATGGCCTCTATTCAGGGATTGGATGGAGATTGGATGGCCTCTATTCAGGGATTGGATGGCCTCTATTCGGGGATTGGATGAAGATTGGATGGCCTCTATTCAGGGATAGGATGGACTCTATTCAGGGATTGGATGGAGATTGGATGGCCTCTAATCGGGGATTGGATGGAGATTGGATGGCCTCTATTCGGGGATTGGATGGAGATTGGATGGCCTCTATTCGGGGATTGGATGGAGATTGGATGGCCTCTATTCGGGGATTGGATGGAGATTGGATGGCCTCTATTCGGGGATTGGATGGAGATTGGATGGCCGCTATTCGGGGATTGGATGGAGAGTAGATGGCCTCTATTCAGGGATTGGATGGAGATTGGATGGCCTCTATTCAGGGATTGGGTGGAGATTGGATGGCCTCTATTCGGGGATTGGGTGGAGATTGGATGGCCTCTATTCGGGGATTGGGTGGAGATTGGATGGCCTCTATTCGGGGATTGGGTGGAGATTGGATGGCCTCTATTCGGGGATTGGATGGCCTCTGTTCAGGGATTGGATGGCCTCTATTCGGGGATTGGATGGAGATTGGATGGCCTCTATTCGGAGATTGGATGGCCTCTATTCGGGGATTGGATGGAGATTGGATGGCCTCTATTCGGGGATTGGGTGGAGATTGGATGGCCTCTATTCGGGGATTGGGTGGAGATTGGATGGCCTCTATTCGGGGATTGGATGGAGATTGGATGGCCTCTATTCGGGGATTGGATGGAGATTGGATGGCCTCTATTCGGGGATTGGATGGAGATTGGATGGCCTCTATTCGGGGATTGGGTGGAGATTGGATGGCCTCTATTCAGGGATTGGATGGAGAGTAGATGGCCTCTATTCAGGGATTGGATGGAGAGTAGATGGCCTCTAATCAGGGATTGGATGGCCTCTATTCAGGGATTGGATGGAGATTGGATGGCCTCTATTCGGGGATTGGATGGAGATTGGATGGCCTCTATTCAGGGATTGGATGGAGATTGGATGGCCTCTATTCAGGGATTGGATGGAGATTGGATGGCCTCTATTCAGGGATTGGATGGCCTCTATTCAGGGATAGGATGGACTCTATTCAGGGATTGGATGGAGATTGGAAGGCCTCTATTCGGGGATTGGATGGAGATTGGATGGCCTCTATTCGGGGATTGGATGGAGATTGGATGGCCTCTATTCGGGGATTGGATGGAGATTGGATGGCCTCTATTCGGGGATTGGATGGAGATTGGATGGCCTCTATTCGGGGATTGGATGGAGATTGGATGGCCGCTATTCGGGGATTGGATGGAGAGTAGATGGCCTCTATTCGGGGATTGGATGGAGAGTAGATGGCCTCTATTCGGGGATTGGATGGAGAGTAGATGGCCTCTATTCAGGGATTGGGTGGAGATTGGATGGCCTCTATTCAGGGATTGGGTGGAGATTGGATGGCCTCTATTCAGGGATTGGGTGGAGATTGGATGGCCTCTATTCAGGGATTGGGTGGAGATTGGATGGCCTCTATTCGGGGATTGGGTGGAGATTGGATGGCCTCTATTCGGGGATTGGGTGGAGATTGGATGGCCTCTATTCGGGGATTGGGTGGAGATTGGATGGCCTCTATTCGGGGATTGGGTGGAGATTGGATGGCCTCTATTCGGGGATTGGGTGGAGATTGGATGGCCTCTATTCGGGGATTGGATGGCCTCTGTTCAGGGATTGGATGGCCTCTATTCGGGGATTGGATGGAGATTGGATGGCCTCTATTCGGAGATTGGATGGCCTCTATTCGGGGACTGGATGGAGATTGGATGGCCTCTATTCGGGGATTGGGTGGAGATTGTATGGCCTCTATTCGGGGATTGGGTGGAGATTGTATGGCCTCTATTCGGGGATTGGGTGGAGATTGGATGGCCTCTATTCGGGGATTGGATGGAGATTGGATGGCCTCTATTCGGGGATTGGATGGAGATTGGATGGCCTCTATTCGGGGATTGGGTGGAGATTGGATGGCCTCTATTCAGGGATTGGATGGAGAGTAGATGGCCTCTATTCGGGGATTGGATGGAGATTGGATGGCCTCTATTCAGGGATTGGATGGAGATTGGATGGCCTCTATTAAGGGATTGGATGGAGAGTAGATGGCCTCTATTCGGGGATTGGATGGAGATTGGATGGCCTCTATTCAGGGATTGGATGGAGAGTGGATGGCCTCTATTCGGGGATTGGATGGAGATTGGATGGCCTCTATTTAGGGATTGGATGGAGATTGGATGGCCTCTATTCAGGGATTGGATGGAGATTGGATGGCCTCTAATCAGGGATTGGATGGAGAGTAGATGGCCTCTATTCAGGGATTGGATGGAGAGTAGATGGCCTCTATTCGGGGATTGGATGGAGATTGGATGGCCTCTATTCAGGGATTGGATGGAGATTGGATGGCCTCTATTCGGGGATTGGATGGCCTCTATTCAGGGATTGGATGGCGATTGGATGGCCTCTATTCGGGGATTGGATGGAGATTGGATGGCCTCTATTCGGGGATTGGATGGAGATTGGATGGCCGCTGTTCGGGGATTGGATGGAGAGTAGATGGCCGCTGTTCGGGGATTGGATGGAGATTGGATGGCCTCTATTCAGGGATTGGGTGGAGATTGGATGGCCTCTATTCGGGGATTGGGTGGAGATTGGATGGCCTCTATTCGAGGATTGGGTGGAGATTGGATGGCCTCTATTCGGGGATTGGGTGGAGATTGGATGGCCTCTATTCGGGGATTGGATGGAGATTGGATGGCCTCTATTCGGGGATTGGATGGCCTCTATTCGGGGATTGGATGGAGATTGGATGGCCTCTATTCGGGGATTGGGTGGAGATTGGATGGCCTCTATTCGGGGATTGGATGGAGATTGGATGACCTCTATTTGGGGATTGGATGGCCTCTATTCAGGGATTGGATGGAGATTGGATGGCCTCTGTTCAGGGATTGGATGGAGATTGGATGGCCTCTATTCAGGGATTGGATGGCCTCTATTCAGGGATTGGATGGAGATTGGATGGCCTCTGTTCAGGGATTGGATGGAGATTGGATGGCCTCTATTCGGGGACTGGATGGAGAGTAGATGGCCTCTATTCAGGGATTGGATGGAGATTGGATGGCCTCTATTCAGGGATTGGATGGAGATTGGATGGCCTCTATTCAGGGACTGGATGGAGAGTAGATGGCCTCTATTCAGGGATTGGATGGAGAGTAGATGGCCTCTATTCAGGGATTGGATGGAGATTGGATGGCCTCTATTCGGGGATTGGATGGAGAGTAGATGGCCTCTATTCGGGGATTGGATGGAGAGTAGATGGCCTCTATTCGGGGATTGGGTGGAGATTGGATGGCCTCTATTCAGGGATTGGATGGAGAGTAGATGGCCTCTATTCAGGGATTGGATGGAGATTGGATGGCCTCTATTCAGGGATTGGATGGAGATTGGATGGCCTCTATTAAGGGATAGGATGGACTCTATTCAGGGATTGGGTGGAGATTGGATGGCCTCTATTCGGGGATTGGGTGGAGATTGGATGGCCTCTATTCAGGGATTGGATGGCCTCTATTCGGGGATTGGATGGAGATTGGATGGCCTCTATTCGGGGATTGGGTGGAGATTGGATGGCCTCTATTCGGGGATTGGGTGGAGATTGGATGGCCTCTATTCGGGGATTGGGTGGAGATTGGATGGCCTCTATTCGGGGATTGGGTGGAGATTGGATGGCCTCTATTCGGGGATTGGATGGAGATTGGATGGCCTCTATTCGGGGATTGGATGGAGATTGGATGGCCTCTATTCGGGGATTGGGTGGAGATTGGATGGCCTCTATTCGGGGATTGGATGGAGATTGGATGGCCTCTATTCGGGGATTGGATGGAGATTGGATGGCCTCTATTCGGGGATTGGGTGGAGATTGGATGGCCTCTATTCAGGGATTGGATGGAGAGTAGATGGCCTCTAATCAGGGATTGGATGGCCTCTATTCAGGGATTGGATGGAGATTGGATGGCCTCTATTCGGGGATTGGATGGAGATTGGATGGCCTCTATTCAGGGATTGGATGGAGATTGGATGGCCTCTATTCAGGGATTGGATGGCCTCTATTCAGGGATTGGATGGCCTCTATTCAGGGATTGGATGGCGATTGGATGGCCTCTATTCAGGGATTGGATGGCGATTGGATGGCCTCTATTCAGGGATTGGATGGCGATTGGATGGCCTCTATTTAAGGATTGGATGGAGATTGGATGGCCTCTATTCAGGGATTGGATGGAGATTGGATGGCCTCTATTCAGGGATTGGATGGCCTCTATTCGGGGATTGGATGGAGATTGGATGGCCTCTATTCGGGGATTGGATGGAGATTGGATGGCCTCTATTCGGGGATTGGATGGAGATTGGATGGCCTCTATTCGGGGATTGGATGGAGATTGGATGGCCTCTATTCGGGGATTGGATGGAGATTGGATGGCCGCTATTCGGGGATTGGATGGAGAGTAGATGGCCTCTATTCAGGGATTGGGTGGAGATTGGATGGCCTCTATTCAGGGATTGGGTCGAGATTGGATGGCCTCTATTCGGGGATTGGGTGGAGATTGGATGGCCTCTATTCGGGGATTGGGTGGAGATTGGATGGCCTCTATTCGGGGATTGGATGGCCTCTGTTCAGGGATTGGATGGCCTCTATTCGGGGATTGGATGGAGATTGGATGGCCTCTATTCGGAGATTGGATGGCCTCTATTCGGGGATTGGATGGAGATTGGATGGCCTCTATTCGGGGATTGGATGGAGATTGGATGGCCTCTATTCGGGGATTGGGTGGAGATTGGATGGCCTCTATTCGGGGATTGGATGGAGATTGGATGGCCTCTATTCGGGGATTGGATGGAGATTGGATGGCCTCTATTCGGGGATTGGGTGGAGATTGGATGGCCTCTATTCAGGGATTGGATGGAGAGTAGATGGCCTCTATTCAGGGATTGGATGGAGAGTAGATGGCCTCTATTCGGGGATTGGATGGAGATTGGATGGCCTCTATTCAGGGATTGGATGGAGATTGGATGGCCTCTATTCAGGGATTGGATGGAGAGTAGATGGCCTCTATTAAGGGATTGGATGGAGAGTAGATGGCCTCTATTCGGGGATTGGATGGAGATTGGATGGCCTCTATTCAGGGATTGGATGGAGAGTAGATGGCCTCTATTCGGGGATTGGATGGAGATTGGATGGCCTCTATTCAGGGATTGGATGGAGATTGGATGGCCTCTATTCAGGGATTGGATGGAGAGTAGATGGCCTCTATTCGGGGATTGGATGGAGAGTAGATGGCCTCTATTCGGGGATTGGATGGAGATTGGATGGCCTCTATTCGGGGATTGGATGGAGATTGGATGGCCTCTATTCAGGGATTGGATGGAGATTGGATGGCCTCTATTCAGGGATTGGATGGCCTCTATTCAGGGATTGGATGGCGATTGGATGGCCTCTATTCGGGGATTGGATGGAGATTGGATGGCCTCTATTCGGGGATTGGATGGAGAGTAGATGGCCGCTGTTCGGGGATTGGGTGGAGATTGGATGGCCTCTATTCGGGGATTGGGTGGAGATTGGATGGCCTCTATTCGAGGATTGGGTGGAGATTGGATGGCCTCTATTCGAGGATTGGGTGGAGATTGGATGGCCTCTATTCAGGGATTGGATAGAGATTGGATGGCCTCTATTCAGGGATTGGATGGAGATTGGATGGCCTCTATTCATGGATTGGATGGAGATTGGATAGCCTCTATTCAGGGATTGGATGGAGATTGGATGGCCTCTATTCGGGGATTGGATGGAGATTGGATGGTCTCTATTCGGGGATTGGGTGCAGATTGGATGGCCTCTATTCGGGGATTGGATGGAGATTGGATGGCCTCTATTCGGGGATTGGATGGCCTCTATTCGGGGATTGGATGGAGATTGGATGGCCTCTATTCGGGGATTGGGTGGAGATTGGATGGCCTCTATTCGGGGATTGGATGGAGATTGGATGACCTCTATTTGGGGATTGGATGGCCTCTATTCAGGGATTGGATGGAGATTGGATGGCCTCTGTTCAGGGATTGGATGGAGATTGGATGGCCTCTATTCAGGGATTGGATGGCCTCTATTCAGGGATTGGATGAAGATAGGATGGCATCTGTTCAGGGATTGGATGGAGAGTAGATGGCCTCTATTCGGGGATTGGATGGAGAGTAGATGGCCTCTATTCGGGGATTGGATGGAGAGTAGATGGCCTCTATTCAGGGATTGGATGGCCTCTATTCAGGGATTGGATGGAGATTGGATGGCCTCTATTCGGGGATTGGATGGCCTCTATTCAGGGATTGGATGGAGACTGGATGGCCTCTATTCATGGATTGGATAGAGATTGGATGGCCTCTATTCATGGATCGGATGGAGATTGGATGGCCTCTATTCATGGATTGGATGGAGATTGGATAGCCTCTATTCAGGGATTGGATGGAGATTGGATGGCCTCTATTCGGGGATTGGATGGAGATTGGATGGTCTCTATTCGGGGATTGGGTGGAGATTGGATGGCCTCTATTCGGGGATTGGGTGGAGATTGGATGGCCTCTATTCGGGGATTGGGTGGAGATTGGATGGCCTCTATTCGGGGATTGGGTGGAGATTGGATGGCCTCTATTCGGGGATTGGGTGGAGATTGGATGGCCTCTATTCGGGGATTGGGTGGAGATTGGATGGCCTCTATTCGGGGATTGGATGGAGATTGGATGGCCTCTATTCATGGATTGGATGGAGATTGGATAGCCTCTATTCAGGGATTGGATGGAGATTGGATGGCCTCTATTCGAGGATTGGATGGAGATTGGATGGTCTCTATTCGGGGATTGGGTGGAGATTGGATGGCCTCTATTCGGGGATTGGGTGGAGATTGGATGGCCTCTATTCGGGGATTGGGTGGAGATTGGATGGCCTCTATTCGGGGATTGGGTGGAGATTGGATGGCCTCTATTCGGGGATTGGGTGGAGATTGGATGGCCTCTATTCGGGGATTGGGTGGAGATTGGATGGCCTCTATTCAGGGATTGGATAGAGATTGGATGGCCTCTATTCAGGGATTGGATGGAGATTGGATGGCCTCTATTCATGGATTGGATGGAGATTGGATAGCCTCTATTCAGGGATTGGATGGAGATTGGATGGCCTCTATTCGGGGATTGGATGGAGATTGGATGGTCTCTATTCGGGGATTGGGTGGAGATTGGATGGCCTCTATTCAGGGATTGGATGGAGATTGGATGGCCTCTATTCGGGGATTGGATGAAGATTGGATGGCCTCTTTTCAGGGATTGGATGGAGATTGGATGGCCTCTGTTCAGGGATTGGATGGAGATTGGATGGCCTCTATTCGGGGATTGGATGGAGAGTAGATGGCCTCTATTCGGGGATTGGATGGAGATTGGATGGCCTCTATTCGGGGGTTGGATGGAGAGTAGATGGCCTCTATTCGGGGATTGGATGGAGAGTAGATGGCCTCTATTCGGGGATTGGATGGAGAGTAGATGGCCTCTATTCGGGGATTGGATGGAGAGTAGATGGCCTCTATTCGGGGATTGGATGGAGAGTAGATGGCCTCTATTCAGGGATTGGATGGAGATTGGATGGCCTCTATTCGGGGATTGGATGGAGATTGGATGGCCTCTATTCGGGGATTGGATGGAGATTGGATGGCCTCTATTCGGAGATTGGATGGAGATTGGATGACCTCTATTCGGGGATTGGATGGAGATTGGATGGCCTCTATTCGGGGATTGGATGAAGATTGGATGGCCGCTATTCGGGGATTGGATGGAGAGTAGATGGCCTCTATTCGGGGATTGGATGGCCTCTATTCGGGGATTGGATGGAGAGTAGATGGCCTCTATTCAGGGATTGGATGGCCTCTATTCGGGGATTGGGTGGAGATTGGATGGCCTCTATTTGGGGATTGGATGGAGATTGGATGGCCTCTATTCGGGGATTGGATGGCCTCTATTCGGGGATTGGATGGAGTTTGGATGGCCTCTATTCGGGGATTGGATGGCCTCTATTCGGGGATTGGGTGGAGATTGGATGGCCTCTATTCGGGGATTGGGTGGAGATTGGATGGCCTCTATTCGGGGATTGGGTGGAGATTGGATGGCCTCTATTCGGGGATTGGGTGGAGATTGGATGGCCTCTATTCAGGGATTGGATGGAGAGTAGATGGCCTCTATTCGGGGATTGGATGGAGATTGGATGGCCTCTATTCGGGGATTGGGTGGAGATTGGATGGCCTCTATTCGGGGATTGGGTGGAGATTGGATGGCCTCTATTCAGGGATTGGATGGAGAGTAGATGGCCTCTATTCAGGGATTGGATGGCCTCTATTCAGGGATTGGATGGAGATTGGATGGCCTCTATTCGGGGATTGGATGGCCTCTATTCAGGGATTGGATGGAGACTGGATGGCCTCTATTCGGGGATTGGATGGAGATTGGATGGCCTCTATTCGGGGATTGGATGGAGATTGGATGGCCTCTATTCAGGGATTGGATGGAGATTGGATGGCCTCTATTCAGGGATTGGATGGAGATTGGATGGCCTCTATTCAGGGATTGGATGGAGATTGGATGGCCTCTATTCAGGGATTGGATGGAGATTGGATGGCCTCTATTCATGGATTGGATGGAGATTGGATAGCCTCTATTCAGGGATTGGATGGAGATTGGATGGCCTCTATTCGGGGATTGGATGGAGATTGGATGGTCTCTATTCGGGGATTGGGTGGAGATTGGATGGCCTCTATTCGGGGATTGGGTGGAGATTGGATGGCCTCTATTCGGGGATTGGGTGGAGATTGGATGGCCTCTATTCGGGGATTGGGTGGAGATTGGATGGCCTCTATTCGGGGATTGGGTGGAGATTGGATGGCCTCTATTCGGGGATTGGGTGGAGATTGGATGGCCTCTGTTCAGGGATTGGATGGCCTCTATTTGGGGATTGGATGGAGATTGGATGACCTCTATTCGGGGATTGGATGGAGATTGGATGGCCTCTATTCGGGGATTGGGTGGAGATTGGATGGCCTCTATTCGGGGATTGGGTGGAGATTGGATGGCCTCTATTCGGGGATTGGGTGGAGATTGGATGGCCTCTGTTCATGGATTGGATGGAGATTGGATGGCCTCTGTTCATGGATTGGGTGGAGATTGGATGGCCTCTGTTCATGGATTGGGTGGAGATTGGATGGCCTCTATTCGGGGATTGGGTGGAGATTGGATGGCCTCTGTTCGGGGATTGGGTGGAGATTGGATGGCCTCTATTCGGGGATTGGGTGGAGATTGGATGGCCTCTATTCGGGGATTGGGTGGAGATTGGATGGCCTCTGTTCGGGGATTGGGTGGAGATTGGATGGCCTCTGTTCGGGGATTGGGTGGAGATTGGATGGCCTCTGTTCAGGGATTGGATGACCTCTGTTCATGGATTGGATGGAGATTGGATGACCTCTATTCAGGGATTGGATGGCCTCTATTCAGGGATTGGATGGAGATTGGATGACCTCTATTCAGGGATTGGATGGAGATTGGATGACCTCTGTTCATGGATTGGATGGAGATTGGATGACCTCTATTCAGGGATTGGATGGCCTCTATTCAGGGATTGGATGGAGATTGGATGACCTCTATTCAGGGATTGGATGGCCTCTATTCAGGGATTGGATGGAGATTGGATGACCTCTATTCAGGGATTGGATGGAGATTGGATGGCCTCTATTCGGGGATTGGATGGCCTCTATTCAGGGATTGGATGGAGACTGGATGGCCTCTATTCAGGGATTGGATGGAGATTGGATGGCCTCTATTCGGGGATTGGATGGAGATTGGATGGCCTCTATTCGGGGATTGGATGGAGATTGGATGGCCTCTATTCAGGGATTGGATGGAGAGTAGATGGCCTCTATTCAGGGATTGGATGGAGAGTAGATGGCCTCTATTCAGGGATTGGATGGCCTCTATTCAGGGATTGGATGGAGATTGGATGGCCTCTATTCAGGGATTGGATGGCCTCTATTCAGGGATTGGATGGAGAGTAGATGGCCTCTATTCGGGATTGGATGGCCTCTATTCGGGGATTGGATGGAGAGTGGATGGCCTCTATTCGGGGATTGGTTGGAGATTGGATGGCCTCTATTCGGGGATTGGTTGGAGATTGGATGGCCTCTATTCGGGGATTGGATGGAGAGTAGATGGCCTCTATTCGGGGATTGGATGGAGAGTAGATGGCCTCTATTCGGGGATTGGATGGCCTCTATTCGGGGATTAGATGGAGATTGGATGGCCTCTATTCGGGGATTGGATGGCCTCTATTCAGGGATTGGATGGAGAGTAGATGGCCTCTATTCAGGGATTGGATGGCCTCTATTCAGGGATTGGATGGAGAGTAGATGGCCTCTGTTCAGGGATTGGATGGAGAGTAGATGGCCTCTATTCAGGGATTGGATGGAGAGTAGATGGCCTCTGTTCAGGGATTGGATGGAGATTGGATGGCCTCTATTCAGGGATTGGATGGAGATTGGATGGCCTCTATTCAGGGATTGGATGGAGATTGGATGGCCTCTATTCGGGGATTGGATGGAGATTGGATGGCCTCTATTCAGGGATTGGATGGAGATTGGATGGCCTCTATTCAGGGATTGGATGGAGATTGGATGGCCTCTATTCGGGGATTGGATGGAGATTGGATGGCCTCTATTCGGGGATTGGATGGCCTCTATTCGGGGATTGGATGGCCTCTATTCAGGGATTGGATGGCGATTGGATGGCCTCTATTCGGGGATTGGAAGGAGATTGGATGGCCTCTATTCAGGGATTGGATGGAGAGTAGATGGCCTCTATTCGGGGATTGGATGGAGAGTAGATGGCCTCTATTCGGGGATTGGATGGAGAGTAGATGGCCTCTATTCGGGGATTGGATGTAGAGTAGATGGCCTCTATTCAGGGATTGGATGGCCTCTATTCAGGGATTGGATGGCCTCTATTCAGGGATTGGATGGAGATTAGATGGCCTCTATTCGGGGATTGGATGGCCTCTATTCAGGGATTGGATGGCCTCTATTCAGGGATTGGATGGAGATTGGATGGCCTCTATTCGGGGATTGGATGGAGATTGGATGGCCTCTATTCGGGGATTGGATGGCCTCTATTCAGGGATTGGATGGCCTCTATTCGGGGATTGGATGGAGATTGGATGGCCTCTATTCAGGGATTGGATGGAGATTGGATGGCCTCTGTTCAGGGATTGGATGGCCTCTATTCAGGGATTGGATGGAGATTGGATGGCCTCTATTCAGGGATTGGATGGCCTCTATTCGGGGATTGGATGGAGATTGGATGGCCTCTATTCGTGTATTATTCGGAGGATGTCGGGTGGTGGGCGGAGACATGCCTCTACACAGGAGAAGCCCACCACAGCCAATCCCACCCTTTCCATGTGATCTCCTGATTGGACGCTCTCTCGGGGGGGGGGGGGGGATGGGACGATCTCTCTGGGGGGGGGGTGGGACGATCTTTCTAGGGGGGGGGATGGAACGATCTCTCTGGGGGGGATGGGACGATCTCTCTGGGGGGGGATGGGACGATCTCTCTGGGGGGGGGATGGGACGATCTCTCTGGGGGGGGGATGGGACGATCTCTCTGGGGGGGGGATGGGACGATCTCTCTGGGGGGGGGATGGGACGATCTCTCTGGGGGGGGGATGGGACGATCTCTCTGGGGGGGGGATGGGACGATCTCTCTGGGGGGGGGGATTGGAACGATCTCTCTGGGGGGGGGACAATCTCTCTGGGGGGGACAATCTCTCTGGGGGGGGGATGGGACGATCTCTCTGGGGGGGGGATGGGATGGGACGATCTCTCTGGGGGGGGGATGGGACGATCTCTCTGGGGGGGGGGACAATCTCTCTGGGGGGGGGGACAATCTCTCTGGGGGGGGGACAATCTCTCTGGGGGGGGGATGGGATGGGACGATCTCTCTGGGGGGGGGATGGGACGATCTCTCTGGGGGGGGGGTGGGACGATCTCTCTGGGGGGGGGATGGGACGATCTCTCTGGGGGGGGGATGGGACGATCTCTCTGGGGGGGATGGGACGATCTCTCTGGGGGGGGGATGGGACGATCTCTCTGGGGGGGATGGGACGATCTCTCTGGGGGGGGATGGGACGATCTCTCTGGGGGGGGGGAATGGGACGATCTCTCTGGGGGGGGGGATGGGACGATCTCTCTGGGGGGGGGGGATGGGACGATCTCTCTGGGGGGGGGATGGGACGATCTCTCTGGGGGGGGGATGGGACGATCTCTCTGGGGGGGGATGGGACGATCTCTCTGGGGGGGGGATGGGACGATCTCTCTGGGGGGGGATGGGACGATCTCTCTGGGGGGGGATGGGACGATCTCTCTGGGGGGGGATGGGACGATCTCTCTGGGGGGGATGGGACGATCTCTCTGGGGGGGGGACGATTTCTCTGGGGGGGGGACAATCTCTCTGGGGGGGGGACAATCTCTCTGGGGGGGGGATGGGACGATCTCTCTGGGGGGGGGATGGGACGATCTCTCTGGGGGGGGGATGGGACGATCTCTCTGGGGGGGGGATGGGACGATCTCTCTGGGGGGGGGATGGGACGATCTCTCTGGGGGGGATGGGACGATCTCTCGGGGGGGGGGATGGGACGATCTCTCTGGGGGGGGGGATGGGACGATCTCTCTGGGGGGGGTGGGACGATCTCTCTGGGGGGGGATGGGACGATCTCTCTGGGGGGGGGATGGGACGATCTCTCTGGGGGGGATGGGACGATCTCTCTGGGGGGGGGATGGGACGATCTCTCTGGGGGGGGATGGGACGATCTCTCTGGGGGGGGGATGGGACGATCTCTCTGGGGGGGGGATGGGACGATCTCTCTGGGGGGGGATGGGACGATCTCTCTGGGGGGGGGGGTGGGACGATCTCTCTGGGGGGGGGATGGGACGATCTCTCTGGGGGGGGATGGGACGATCTCTCTGGGGGGGGGATGGGACGATCTCTCTGGGGGGGGGGGATGGGACGATCTCTCTGGGGGGGGATGGGACGATCTCTCGGGGGGGGGATGGGACGATCTCTCTGGGGGGGGGATGGGACGATCTCTCTGGGGGGGGGGATGGGACGATCTCTCTGGGGGGGATGGGACGATCTCTCTGGGGGGGGGACGATCTCTCTAGGGGGGGATGGGACGATCGGATTGGATGTTTATGTCGTTGTTGGGGGGGAGGGGCGGAGCCCAGCACAGCCAATCCCGCCCCTTCCATTTGATCTCCTGATTGGACGGTCTGTGCCATGGCACTGAAGAGCCAATCAGATTCCTGGTCTCTTGAGGTGAAGTCTGGGGGCGTGGCCTCTGATGGCAGGCCTGAGGTAAGATAATGATCGGGAGGGGGCGGGGCTCCGCACTCACAGTGACCAATACAAGGCCCCCTCCTCCCCCTCACTACTACAATGTCCCAGGACGGCCAGGTACACAGCTCCTCCCACTCACACACCTTGCCCCGCCCCTTCCCATTCTCCGGGCTACAGCTCCGCCCTCCGGTGGGGTCACTTACCGTTCTCCGCTTCTCTCCTCACATTCCGCGTCACCAGCACTCAGCGGAGCGGCCTCTTCCCGCCAGTGACGTCACATAGCCCCGCCCACTGCGACGGAGGAAGTGAGGCAGGAAGTGGCTGGGGCGCCATCTTTGTTCAGGGAGGAGAGACTGGCAAACCTCGGCTTCATCACGTGACCAGAATACCCCTCCAATGTACCCTAAAATACCCCCCACCTTCTCTAATACCCCCCAATGTACCCCAAAATACCCCCCACCTTCTCTAATACCCCCCAATGTACCCCAAAATACCCCCCACCTTCTCTAATACCCCCCAATGTACCCCAAAATACCCCCCACCTTCTCTAATACCCCCCAATGTACCCCAAAATACCCCCACCTTCTCTAATACCCCCCAATGTACCCCAAAATACCCCCCACCTTCTCTAATACCCCCCAATGTACCCCAAAATACCCCCACCTTCTCTAATACCCCCCAATGTACCCCAAAATACCCCCCCACCTTCTCTAATACCCCCCAATGTACCCTAAAATACCCCCCACCTTCTCTAATACCCCTCAATGTACCCCAAAATACCCCCCACCTTCTCTAATACCCCCCAATGTACCCCAAAATACCCCCCCACCTTCTCTAATACCCCCCAATGTACCCTAAAATACCCCCCACCTTCTCTAATACCCCCAATGTACCCCAAAATACCCCCCACCTTCTCTAATACCCCCAATGTACCCTAAAATACCCCCCACCTTCTCTAATACCCCCCAATGTACCCTAAAATACCCCCACCTTCTCTAATACCCCTCAATGTACCCCAAAATACCCCCCACCTTCTCTAATACCCCCCAATGTACCCCAAAATACCCCCACCTTCTCTAATACCCCCAATGTACCCCAAAATACCCCCCACCTTCTCTAATACCCCCCAATGTACCCTAAAATACCCCCACCTTCTCTAATACCCCTCAATGTACCCCAAAATACCCCCCACCTTCTCTAATACCCCCCAATGTACCCCAAAATACCCCCACCTTCTCTAATACCCCCAATGAACCCTAAAATACCCCCACCTTCTCTAATACCCCCCAATGTACCCTAAAATACCCCCACCTTCTCTAATACCCCCAATGTACCCCAAAATACCCCCCACCTTCTCTAATACCCCCAATGTACCCCAAAATACCCCCCACCTTCTCTAATACCCCCAATGTACCCCAAAATACCCCCCACCTTCTCTAATACCCCCAATGTACCCTAAAATACCCCCCACCTTCTCTAATACCCCCAATGTACCCCAAAATACCCCCCACCTTCTCTATTACCCCCAATGTACCCCAAAATACCCCCCACCTTCTCTAATACCCCCAATGTACCCCAAAATACCCCCCACCTTCTCTAATACCCCCAATGTACCCCAAAATACCCCCCACCTTCTCTAATACCCCCAATGTACCCTAAAATACCCCCCACCTTCTCTAATACCCCCCAATGTACCCCAAAATACCCCCCCACCTTCTCTAATACCCCCAATGTACCCCAAAATACCCCCCACCTTCTCTAATACCCCCCAATGTACCCCAAAATACCCCCCACCTTCTCTAATACCCCCAATGTACCCTAAAATACCCCCACCTTCTCTAATACCCCTCAATGTACCCCAAAATACCCCCCACCTTCTCTAATACCCCCCAATGTACCCCAAAATACCCCCCACCTTCTCTAATACCCCTCAATGTACCCCAAAATACCCCCCACCTTCTCTAATACCCCCCAATGTACCCCAAAATACCCCCCACCTTCTCTAATACCCCCAATGAACCCTAAAATACCCCCCACCTTCTCTAATACCCCCAATGTACCCTAAAATACCCCCACCTTCTCTAATACCCCCAATGTACCCTAAAATACCCCCACCTTCTCTAATACCCCCCAATGTACCCCAGAATACCCCCCACCTTCTCTAATACCCCCAATGAACCCTAAAATACCCCCACCTTCTCTAATACCCCCAATGTACCCTAAAATACCCCCACCTTCTCTAATACCCCCAATGAACCCTAAAATACCCCCACCTTCTCTAATACCCCCAATGTACCCTAAAATACCCCCACCTTCTCTAATACCCCCAATGAACCCTAAAATACCCCCACCTTCTCTAATACCCCCAATGTACCCTAAAATACCCCACCTTCTCTAATACCCCCAATGTACCCCAAAATACCCCCCACCTTCTCTAATACCCCAATGTACCCTAAAATACCCCCACCTTCTCTAATACCCCTCAATGTACCCCAAAATACCCCCCACCTTCTCTAATACCCCCCAATGTACCCCAAAATACCCCCCACCTTCTCTAATACCCCTCAATGTACCCCAAAATACCCCCCACCTTCTCTAATACCCCCAATGAACCCTAAAATACCCCCACCTTCTCTAATACCCCCAATGTACCCTAAAATACCCCCACCTTCTCTAATACCCCCAATGTACCCTAAAATACCCCCACCTTCTCTAATACCCCTCAATGTACCCCAGAATACCCCCCACCTTCTCTAATACCCCCAATGAACCCTAAAATACCCCCACCTTCTCTAATACCCCCAATGTACCCTAAAATACCCCCACCTTCTCTAATACCCCCAATGAACCCTAAAATACCCCCACCTTCTCTAATACCCCCAATGTACCCTAAAATACCCCCACCTTCTCTAATACCCCCAATGTACCCTAAAATACCCCCACCTTCTCTAATACCCCCCAATGTACCCCAAAATACCCCCCACCTTCTCTAATACCCCCAATGTACCCTAAAATACCCCCCACCTTCTCTAATACCCCCAATGTACCCTAAAATACCCCCACCTTCTCTAATACCCCCAATGAACCCTAAAATACCCCCACCTTCTCTAATACCCCAATGTACCCTAAAATACCCCCACCTTCTCTAATACCCCCAATGTACCCTAAAATACCCCCACCTTCTCTAATACCCCCCAATGTACCCCAAAATACCCCCCACCTTCTCTAATACCCCCAATGTACCCTAAAATACCCCCCACCTTCTCTAATACCCCCCAATGTACCCCAAAATACCCCCCACCTTCTCTAAATACCCCTAATGTACCCCAAAATACCCCCACCTTCTCTAATACCCCCAATGTACCCTAAAATACCCCCACCTTCTCTAATACCCCCAATGTACCCTAAAATACCCCCACCTTCTCTAATACCCCCAATGTACCCTAAAATACCCCCACCTTCTCTAATACCCCCCAATGTACCCCAAAATACCCCCCACCTTCTCTAATACCCCCCAATGTACCCTAAAATACCCCCACCTTCTCTAATACCCCCAATGTACCCTAAAATACCCCCACCTTCTCTAATACCCCTCAATGTACCCCAGAATACCCCCACCTTCTCTAATACCCCCAATGTACCCTAAAATACCCCCACCTTCTCTAATACCCCTCAATGTACCCCAGAATACCCCCCACCTTCTCTAATACCCCCCAATGTACCCCAAAATACCCCCCACCTTCTCTAATACCCCCAATGTACCCTAAAATACCCCCCACCTTCTCTAATACCCCCCAATGTACCCTAAAATACCCCCACCTTCTCTAATACCCCCCAATGTACCCCAAAATACCCCCCACCTTCTCTAATACCCCCAATGTACCCTAAAATACCCCCACCTTCTCTAATACCCCTCAATGTACCCCAAAATACCCCCCACCTTCTCTAATACCCCCAATGTACCCTAAAATACCCCCACCTTCTCTAATACCCCTCAATGTACCCCAGAATACCCCCCACCTTCTCTAATACCCCCCAATGTACCCCAAAATACCCCCCACCTTCTCTAATACCCCTCAATGTACCCCAAAATACCCCCCACCTTCTCTAATACCCCCAATGTACCCTAAAATACCCCCACCTTCTCTAATACCCCCCAATGTACCCCAAAATACCCCCCCACCTTCTCTAATACCCCCAATGTACCCCTAAAATACCCCCACCTTCTCTAATACCCCCCAATGTACCCCAAAATACCCCCCACCTTCTCTAATACCCCCAATGTACCCCAAAATACCAACACCTTCTCTAATACCCCCAATGTACCCCAAAATACCCCCCACCTTCTCTAATACCCCCCAAAATACCCCCCACCTTCTCTAATACCCCCAATGTACCCTAAAATACCCCCACCTTCTCTAATACCCCCCAATGTACCCCAAAATACCCCCCACCTTCTCTAATACCCCCCAATGTACCCAAAATACCCCCCACCTTCTCTAATACCCCCAATGTACCCTAAAATACCCCCACCTTCTCTAATACCCCTCAATGTACCCCAAAATACCCCCCACCTTCTCTAATACCCCCAATGTACCCTAAAATACCCCCACCTTCTCTAATACCCCTCAATGTACCCCAGAATACCCCCCACCTTCTCTAATACCCCCAATGTACCCCAGAATACCCCCCACCTTCTCTAATACCCCCAATGTACCCTAAAATACCCCCACCTTCTCTAATACCCCCCAATGTACCCCAAAATACCCCCCACCTTCTCTAATACCCCCCAATGTACCCCAAAATACCCCCCACCTTCTCTAATACCCCCAATGTACCCTAAAATACCCCCACCTTCTCTAATACCCCTCAATGTACCCCAGAATACCCCCCACCTTCTCTAATACCCCCAATGTACCCTAAAATACCCCCACCTTCTCTAATACCCCCAATGTACCCCAAAATACCCCCCACCTTCTCTAATACCCCCCAATGTACCCCAAAATACCCCCCACCTTCTCTAATACCCCCAATGTACCCTAAAATACCCCCACCTTCTCTAATACCCCTCAATGTACCCCAGAATACCCCCCACCTTCTCTAATACCCCCCAATGTACCCCAAAATACCAACACCTTCTCTAATACCCCCAATGTACCCAAAAATACCCCCACCTTCTCTAATACCCCTCAATGTACCCCAAAATACCCCCCACCTTCTCTAATACCCCTCAATGTACCCCAAAATACCCCCACCTTCTCTAATACCCCCAATGTACCCCAAAATACCCCCCCACCTTCTCTAATACCCCCAATGTACCCCAAAATACCCCCCCACCTTCCCTAATACCCCTCAATATACCCCCCCACCTTCTCTAATACCCCCAATGTACCCCAAAATACCCCCCCACCTTCCCTAATACCCCTCAATGTACCCCAAAATACCCCCCACCTTCTCTAATACCCCCAATGTACCCCAAAATACCCCCACCTTCTCTAATACCCCCAATGTACCCTAAAATACCCCCCCACCTTCTCTAATACCCCCAATGTACCCTAAAATACCCCCACCTTCTCTAATACCCCTCAATGTACCCCAGAATACCCCCCACCTTCTCTAATACCCCCCAATGTACCCCAAAATACCCCCACCTTCTCTAATACCCCCAATGTACCCCAAAATACCCCCCCACCTTCTCTAATACCCCCAATGTACCCCAAAATACCCCCCCACCTTCCCTAATACCCCTCAATATACCCCCCACCTTCTCTAATACCCCCAATGTACCCCAAAATACCCCCCCACCTTCCCTAATACCCCTCAATGTACCCCAAAATACCCCCCACCTTCTCTAATACCCCCAATGTACCCCAAAATACCCCCACCTTCTCTAATACCCCCAATGTACCCTAAAATACCCCCCCACCTTCTCTAATACCCCCAATGTACCCTAAAATACCCCCACCTTCTCTAATACCCCTCAATGTACCCCAGAATACCCCCCACCTTCTCTAATACCCCCCAATGTACCCTAAAATACCCCCACCTTCTCTAATACCCCCAATGTACCCCAAAATACCCCCACCTTCTCTAATACCCCTCCATGTACCCCAAAATACCCCCCACCTTCTCTAATACCCCTCAATGTACCCCAAAATACCCCCACCTTCTCTAATACCCCCAATGTACCCCAAAATACCCCCCCACCTTCTCTAATACCCCCAATGTACCCCAAAATACCCCCCCACCTTCCCTAATACCCCTCAATATACCCCCCACCTTCTCTAATACCCCCAATGTACCCCAAAATACCCCCCCACCTTCCCTAATACCCCTCAATGTACCCCAAAATACCCCCCACCTTCTCTAATACCCCCAATGTACCCCAAAATACCCCCACCTTCTCTAATACCCCCAATGTACCCCAAAATACCCCCACCTTCCCTAATACTCCTCAATGTACCCCAAAATACCCCCCACCTTCCCTAATACCCCCAATGTACCCCAAAATACCCCCACCTTCCCAAATACCCCCAATGTACCCCTAATACCCCCTACCTTCCCTAATACCCCCCCAATGTACCCCAAAATACCCCCCACCTTCCTAATACCCCCAGTGCACCCCCAAATACCCCCCACCTTCACAAATACCCCCCAAATGTACCCCTAAATACCCCCACCTTCACAAATCCCCCCCAATGTACCCCAAAATACATAATACACACACCTCCCAACTTTTTGAGATGGGAACGAGGGACAACAGTCAGCAAAATAATGCAGGCATAGGACACGCCCCCTTATAGGAGAATTGTACAAATAAAATAAAAGAAGATTAGTTACACCCACAAGTGTTTTTTTACCTCCATTATCCCTTTATATCACTTTATATCCTTTTATATTCCTTTATATCCCTTTAAATTCCTTTATATTCCTTTATATCCCTTTATTTCCCTTTATATCCCTTTATATTCCTTTATATTCCTTTATATCACTTTATATCCCTTTATTTCCCTTTATATCCCTTTATATTCCTTTATATCACTTTATATCACTTTATATCACTTTCTATTCCTTTATATCCCTTTATATCCATTTATATTCCTTTATATCCCTTCATATTCCTTCATATTCCTTCATATTCCTTTATATCCCTTTATTTTCCTTTATATTCCTTTATATCACTTTATATCCCTTTCTATGCCTTTATATTCCTTTATATCCCTTTATATCCCTTTATATCCCTTTATATTCCTTTATATCCCTTTATATTCCTTTATATCCCTTTATATCCCTTTATATTCCTTTTTATTCCTTTATATCCCTTTATATTCCTTTATATCCCTTTATATCCCTTTATATTCCTTCATATCCCTTTATATTCCTTTATATTCCTTCATATCCCTTCATATTCCTTCATATTCCTTTATGTCCCTTTATATTCCTTTATATCCCTTTATATCACTTTCTATTCCTTTATATCCCTTTATATCCCTTTATATCCCTTTATATCCCTTTATATTCCTTTATTTTCCTTTATATTCCTTTATATCACTTTCTATTCCTTCATATCCCTTTATGTCCCTTTATATTCCTTTAAATCCCTTTATATCACTTTATATCACTTTATATCACTTTATATTCCTTTATATTACTTTATATCACTTTATATCACTTTATATCACTTTATATCCCTTTATATTCCTTTATATCACTTTATATCCTTTTCTATTCCTTTATATCCCTTTATATCCCTTTATTTTCCTTTATATTCCTTTATATCCCTTTATTTCCCTTTATATCCCTTTATATTCCTTTATATCCCTTTATATCCCTTTATTTTCCTTTATATTCCTTTATATCACTTTATATCCCTTTCTTTTCCTTTATATCCCTTTATATCCATTTATATTCCTTTATATCCCTTCATATTCCTTCATATTCCTTCATATTCCTTTATATCCCTTTATTTTCCTTTATATTCCTTTATATCCCTTTATATCACTTTATATCCCTTTCTATTCCTTTCTATTCCTTTCTATCCCTTTATATTCCTTTATATCCCTTTATATCCCTTTATATTCCTTTATATCCCTTTATATCCCTTTATATTCCTTTATATCCCTTTATATCACTTTATATCCCTTTATATCCCTTTATATTCCTTTATATCACTTTATATCACTTTATATCCCTTTATATCCCTTTATATTCCTTTATATCCCTTTATATCCCTTTATATCCCTTTATATTCCTTTATATCCCTTTATATCCCTTTATATCCCTTTATATCACTTTATATCCCTTTATATTCCTTTATATCCCTTTATATTCATTTATATCCCTTTATATCACTTTATATCACTTTATATCCCTTTATATTCCGTTATATCACTTTATATCCCTTTATATTCCTTTATATTCCTTTATATCCCTTCATATTCCTTTATATCCCTTTATTTTCCTTTATATCCCTTTATATCCCTTTATATTCCTTTATATCCCTTTATATCCCTTTATATCACTTTATATCACTTTATATTCCTTTATATTCCTTTATATCCCTTTATATTCCTTTATATTCCTTTATATCCCTTCATATTCCTTTATATCCCTTTATATCACTTTATATCACTTTATATCCCTTTATATCACTTTATATCACTTTATATTCCTTTATATCACTTCATATTCCTTTATATCCCTTTATATCACTTTATATCACTTTATATCTGTCACAAAGATGGTACTCACCGAGGCCGAGATGCCGAGAGCGGTTTTGCCTTTGCGACTAAGCGCAGTCCGCCCCCTGGAGTT